>JBBPBX010003595.1:65549-81581 GCA_038048925.1 Garcialebias charrua
GACCCCAAATGTCAAACAGAGAACAGGGGTGTAAGAAAACAAGGAAGACCCAACTCCTCCTTCCTCCAACTCCAATAAGGTGTTGATGCATTAAGCCTCCAGTATAGCTCCGCGTTGTGCCCAGCGCCGCTGGACTCACGTGTGCTGCACGCAGGCAGTTCATATTATAGCTCTGTGGAAGCGCAGCTCTCTGGAGTGCAGGCTCCAGCAACTGCAGCAGGGCGGAGCGTTTACCTACGAGACAAATTGAGGTCGCTGATTGGTCATTTGCTGACACGCCTACTGAAATGATTGACAAGTCGGGTGGGAGAAAAAAGACAGAGGGCTGCGCAGCGGTTTTCTGTGTCTATATGTTCATAAAAACTTTTAAAAAATTAAATAAAAACAGGGAGCGCTGCTCCTTCAGCCCACACAGCAGACCTGCACACCAGGAAATATTTAGAACCTGGTGCAACCCTGTTGGACATGACTTTAGTTCGCTCGTGAGAAATTCATTCATTCCTCCTCCTCGGAGGAGGAAGCGAATGGTGACAGCTTCAAGTGATCACTTGACTTTTGGCAAAAAAAACAAAAGAAAAAGCCAGATCAGCGATGGAGAAGAGGAATTTAATACATTTGTGTCTCAAAACAGTCCGGTGCGAGGTAGTTTATCAACGCGCGCGCGTAGGCGGTCGTGAAATTTGAACTTGGCGTGTTCACGCCCGCGATCAAAGGCTTGTGCCGCGGCGCTCACACGGCGTGCCGCGGCGCTCGGACTAACGCAGAGCTATACTGGGGGCTTTAGGGTTAGGTGGTCTTGACTACAACACTGGCGTGTATTTCAGACGTCATCCCAGCAGTGGTGGCACTAATTTGGCTGCTTAGCAGAAGAAGTCAAAGTCAAAGTCAAAGTCAACTTTATTGTCAGATCTGCAATATGTACAGTGCAGGACATACACAGGACCGAAATTGCGTTTCTCTCAGTCCCTCGGTGCAACAGTAAACATCTAAACATTGAAACACTGAAACATATAATAATAGACATAAGCATAAAAATAGTAAAACTAACACTGTCCTGTGTGTTTTTTTTTTTTTTTTTTGCATAGTGGTATAAAAAAAGAGTATAAAAAGTATAACTAAAATAAACTAAAGGTTTCTAGCATTGACATTTGCAAAGTGGCAAAGCAGCGAATGAGTCAATGTACACAGTATATGTATGAGGTAGTAGTTGATGTTGTTGTAGAGGCAAAAAGTGGCATATGCAGTAAGGCACATTGGGCATCCCTAAATAAGACCGTTCAGAGCACACTGTATATGTACCAGCAGTGGTGTAGATATTAAAGTAGTGTAAATAAATGTAAACAGTAGTAATTACATGTAAGCAGTAGTAATAAAAGTAAACAGTATTAATAAATGTAAACAGAGAATGTAAACAGTATTATGATTATAGGCAGTGATGTAATACAGACATTAGTGCAATTATGAGAAGTAGTGCAAACTGTATGAGCACATGACCGAGAGTTTAGTGAAAACCCGTTTGGTGACACAGAGTCTAGTGTTAAAAACTTTGTGTTGAGTGATAATATGTGAGAAAGTTTTAGTGTTAAGGCAGTTCAAATGGGAGGGGAGGCAGAGCAGGCAGAGTGTTTAGCATTCTGACTGCCTGATGAACAGAGCTGTCTCTCAGTCTGCTGGTTCGAGCCTGGAGACTCCTCAGTCTCCTTCCTGATGGCAGCAGTCTGAAGCAGCTGTGTAGTGGGTGTGTGGGATCACCTGCCATGCGGTGGGCTTTCCGAGTGAGGCGTTTGCTGTGTAAGTCCTGCAGTGAGGGCAAGGAGGTGCCCACGATCTTCTCAGCTGCTCTCACAATGCGCTGGAGGCTCTTGCGGCAGGATGCAGTACATGCACCAAACCACACAGTGATGCAGCTGGTCAGGACACTTTCTATGGCACCTCTGTAGAAGGTGCTCATGATGGGGGTTGAAGCTCCAGCCCTTTTCAGCTTGCGGAGAAAGTAGAGACGCTGGTGAGCCTTCTTTGCCAGTGCTGCAGTGTTCCTGCTCCAGGACAGGTCCTTTGAGACGTGCACTCCCAGGAACTTGGTGCTGTCTACTCTCTCCACTGCGGTGCTGTTGATGGTCAGAGGGGGATGTTGGGCATCCCTCTTCCTGAAGTCCACAACAATCTCCTTTGTCTTCTCCACGTTGAGAGTGAGATTGTTGTGTCCGCACCACAAGGCCAGGCGGCTCACCTCGTTCCTGTAGTCCGTCTCATCGTTGTTGCTGATGAGACCTACCACTGTTGTGTCGTCCGCAAACTTGATGAAGTGGTTGGAGCTGTACGATGGTGTGCAGTCGTGTGTTAGCAGGGTGAATAGAAGGGGGCTCAGCACACATCCTTGTGGGGCCCCTGTGTTCAATGTGATGGTGCTAGATGTGTTACTCCCGATCCGTACTGTCTGTGGTCTCCCGGTCAGGAAGTCTAGCAGCCAGTTACACATTGAGGTGTTCAGCCCCAGACTGTCCAGTTTAAGGATGAGCTGTTGGGGGATGATGGTGTTAAATGCCGAGCTGAAGTCGATGAACAACATTCTAACATAGGAGTCCTTCGTGTCCAGATGTGTGAGAGCTGTGTGAAGGGCAGAGGAGATGGCATCGTCGGTTGAGCGATTAGGTCGGTATGCAAATTGGAAGGGATCCAGGGAGTCAGGGAGGACAGATGTGATGCTTTTCATGACTAGCCGTTCAAAGCACTTCATCAGGATGGGGGTGAGTGCTACTGGGCGATAGTCATTGAGGCATGCGGGCGTTGCCTTCTTTGGGACAGGGATGATGGTGGTGGCTTTGAAACAGGTGGGGACGATGGCCTGGCTCAGTGAGATGTTAAAGATGTCCGTGAAGACCGCTGCGAGTTCCCCTGCACAGTCCTTCAGCACACGACCAGGTATGTTGTCAGGACCAGAGGCCTTCCGGGCGTTAATCTTGATGAATGATCGCCTTCAGTCAGTTGGATAGTGGTGTAATGACAGCCAAAAACACTCTACTGGAAGCTGTTTGCACTCACTTTGATGGTGTGCAATGTAAATCTCAATATGCTATTGCAACCATGCTTGATGCATGATTCTAGACTGTTATTTCAACAGCAAAATTAAGGAGGGAGCTCATAGCATAGTTGCTCAAAGTAGCAGAAATTACCACAAAAAAACGATAACATTATCTAAATATGCAACAACAAAAAAACTGGCAGAAAAGGTAGAACAAGCTTAAATTAGCAACTATTTATATGATTAAACTTATACAGTAATAGGGTGAATATCAAATATTGTTTTATTTTGATTATTACAGCTGAAACCACTGATGATCCAGCTATGATAAATGTAGTGGTTATTTAGACAGAATTTGGGTGAAATTTTGCACATAACGTTAGAATAAACAGAAAATAAAACAGATGGTTCAAAGGAACTCATCTTTTTTAAACTATAAGTAATGTTGAATAATTATTAGATGGATACATTAATTAAAGCAGTACCAATCAGTGCTCTGTGGACAATGTGAACAGGTTCCATCACGTCCTCCTCTGTCCTCACAAGTCGTGGCTTCCCACCTGCTTCCTCGTTGGTAAGGCTTCAATAAATACGGCGGCAGACATAAATTAGAACCTGCTGTTTATTGTTTAACCCCCTGAAATAACTTTGGCTTCCCAAACTGACTAAAAATCGCTCTATTCTTCACTCAGTTTGCTAAATTCGTCCGGTTCTGTATCGGCCGCCATGTTGTTTACAAGGTGCGCACTGAGCAGCGTCTCATCTCCCTACGTCACGTGCCGTAAATGCGGAAGTTCTCGGATTTCTGTGGGCGTGTCCCAGCGAGAAAATTACCATAACTTGTAATGAAATTTTAATATATTTATAATTTATTTTGCAAAAACGAACATAGTTCAATGATAATATATATATATATATATATATATATATATATATATATATATATATATGTAGTGCAAAATGATTTATAGTTACAACATGATATCAGTGCAGCTTTAAGATATATCGTTGTGATCGTATTAAAAGGGGAGGTGGAGTCGCTATTTACCGGTACATCAGAGACTCTTTGGCTGCCAGGATTGCGTCTAAAAAAACAATCACAAACCAGTTTGATGCTTTAGCTGTGAACATCAGCTTGAAGTGAGGTCAGATCTTAACTGTTGTAGGTTGTTATCGTCCCCCCTCCGCAACACCTGAAGCTCTGTCCTCCCTGACTGAATTCATAGGAAATTTAAAACACAATGAGATTGTTATGGTAGGAGATTTCAACATTGATTGGAATAAGTCGACCCCCCTCTGTGATACATTCAAGGAATGTTGCCTATCTCTCAATCTAACACAACTTATCGATTCTCCCACCAGACCAAACAAAAAATGTCCCGAAAAATCTTCCACCTTAGATCTGTTTTTCACAAATGCACCTCATAAATTTCCTGGTACAGGTGTATTTGCTAACATTTTGAGTGATCATTCCGTAATAGCAGCTCTTAGATCTACTAAACTTCCACCTGCTAAGCCCAGAATAATTCAAAAAAGGGATTTGAAACGTTTCTGTGAACAGTCATTCCTTTGGGATCTATCCCACTTTGATTGGCAACGTATTCTACTAATCAACGACGTGAACACCGCTTGGAACTATTTTCATAATAGTTTCATTTTCTTTGTAAACAAACACGCTCCTTTCCGGCAGTTCAGGATAAAGGGCCGTGACAGCCCCTGGTTTACTCCTGAACTAGCTAATCTCCTGCACTGGAGAGATCATCTTTGGGCCGTAGCAAGAAAATCACACTCAGACACTGATTGGTTGAAATTTCGGCAGCTGAGGAATAAATGCACAACTGCCATCAAAGCCGCAAAACGTAATTACTTCTTATCTCAGACCTCCAAAAATCTAAACGACCCTAAACATTTTTGGAAAACCATCAAATCTCTCTCAGGCACCCACCAATCATCTGACCTCCCATCACAACTTCTTGTTGACTCTGTTGCTGTGTCAAATAAGCATGAGATCAACAAACATTTTGTTGCTTCTAGTTCATTTTTTGACACAGTTACAAATGGAAAATCAGCCACTTCATCTAATAATCAAACTTCTACAAATCAAATCCCTCCTACAAGTCAACCATCTGTTAATCACACCTTCTCTTTTTCTCCGTTCTCAGTCAGTGAGGTAAATAAACTGTTAAAAGATCTTGATCCTAAAAAATCTGCAGGTCCAGATGAACTTCCACCTTATTTCTTAAGGCTGGCTGCTCATATCATCACAGTCCCTGTGACCCACATCTTTAATCTGTCCATAAGACAAAACACCATTCCGGATGCTTGGAAAACAGCCTTTGTTCTTCCTTTGCTGAAGGGAGGTGACCCCACCTCACTGAACAATTATTGACCGATCTCTAAACTCTGCATTTTAGCCAAGGTTCAAGAAAAACTGATAAACTCTCAGATCAAAAATTATCTGGACTCATTTAACATCTTACCTCTCCATCAATCTGGTTTCAGGAAAAAACACAGCACAACAACTGCTTCTCTGAAGGTTCTGAATGATGTTGTTGAAGCATTGGATGCTAAGGATTATTGTGCTGCACTTTTCTTAGACCTGTCTAAAGCTTTTGACACTGTGGATCATAACATCCTGTGTCATAAGCTCTCAGAAATCGGTTTCTCTGATCACACCATGGGTTGGTTTTCTAATTATCTTTCCAATCGGAGGCAATGTGTTCAACATAACGGTACTTCTTCCAGCTACTTAACAGTTAAAAATGGTGTACCACAAGGCTCAGTTTTAGGACCAACCCTCTTTACAATCTACATAGCTAATGTAGGTCAGAGCATCCCTGATGCGTCCTTATTTCTATGCTGATGATACAGTTGTTTATTGCCGAGCAAAAAAAAGTTGCTAAGGCTTTCCAGTTTCTGCAATTTGCTTTTGACATAATTCAATCCGATTTGTTCCATCTCAAACTTGTGTTCCATCTCAAACTTGTCCTAAATGCTGATAAAACAAAAGGGATGTTTTTTTCAAGTAGGAAGTTGGTCCCAGCAGATCTTCCTCTGATTTTATCCTCAAATGGTGTCCCTACTGAGTTTGTTGATTCATATAAATATTTGGGTATCCTTGTCGATTCGTATCTCTCTTTTAAACTCCACGTGGAAAACCTAGTGAAGAAACTGAAAGTTAAACTGGGTTTCTTTTTCAGAAACAGATCATGTCTGCTCTTTGTGGACTTCACATCTGCCTTCAACACCATGATCCCCCAAACTCTGATAGACAAACTATCTACACTTGGACTAAGCCCCTCTATTTGTAACTGGGTACTAGACTTCTTAACAGACAGACCACAGTCCGTGAAGATCCACAACTTCTCCTCCTCCACCATAACCCTCAGCACTGGCTCTCCTCAGGGATGTGTGCTGAGCCCCCTTCTGTTCACTCTGCTCACATATGATTGTACAGCCACACTTCCAGGCTGTCATATTGTTAAGTTTGCAGATGATACAGCGGTGGTGGGATGCATCACAAACAATGATGAGTCCAGCTACAGACAGGAGGTGGAACATCTGGAGAGCTGGTGCAAAGAGAATAATCTTCACATGAATGTGAAGAAGACAAAGGAGATGATTGTGGACTTCAGAAGGAACAAACACACCCATGCCCCACTGAAAATAGGTGGGTCTGCAGTGGAAGTGGTCTCCAGCTACAAATACTTGGGTGTACACATGAATGATAACCTCAGCTGGAGCAACAACACCACCAGCCTGATCAAGAAAGGTCATCAGAGACTCTACTTCCTCAGACGGCTGAGACGTGCTGGTCTGAGCAGCCCAGTTCTCACCTCGTTCTACAGGTGTGCAGTGGAGAGCGTCCTGTGCTCCAGCATCAACGTGTGGCATGGAGGCTGCACAGTTGAAGAGAGGAAAGCTCTACAGAGAGTGGTGAAGGCTGCACAGAAGTCTGTTGGAGTCAGTCTCCCCACCATCACAGACATTTACACCTCTAGATGCAGGAAAAGAGCCACCTGCATCATGAAAGACCTCACTCATCCAGCACACTCACTCTTTGCCCCACTCCCCTCAGGACGGAGGTTGAGGAGCATCAAGTGTAGAACCACTAGACTGAGGAACAGCTTCTACCCTGAGGCTGTTAGACTCATGAATAAATTAAAATAAAATAAAAAATAAACACTGCAAAATATCATATCATGCTGATGCTGATCTGTTTTCTTGTTGCTGTGTTTATCTGTGTTCATCTGTGACCATCTGCTCATACAAACTCATGTTCGTGCTGCTGTTTATTCCCACTATATTAGGCTTAGTGTATTACTAGTTGATGTTTTTCTTAGTTAATTCTAGATGTTATTACTGTTTTTCTATTGCATTTGTTGTTGGATGTAACTGGGACCCCGTGTACATAATCTCGTTTTCATCACATGTACCACATGCGGTGCAAATGACAATAAAGGCTCTCTGACTCTCTGACTCTGACTCTGATGTCTAACACTGAATGTTAGGAAACGCCTTGTATCTGTGACTTTCCTTCCCTCCATTGATTACGGTGACATTCTCTACATGAATGCTACAAGCACCCTGCGGATGTTGGATGTTGTCTATCATGGTGCACTAAGATTCATAACTGGCTGTGATTATCGTACCCACCACTGCACCCTGTATTCACTGGTTAACTGGACATCATTAACCTCACGCAGACTCTTCCACTGGTACATTTTCATCTTTAAATCACTTCTTGGTCTGCTGCCCTCATACATCTCCTCCTACATGTCTTTGCGTGAGTGCAGCTACAGTGTGCGCTCTCAGGACATGATTACCTGCAGTGTCCCCTCAGTGAGGACTGAACTTGGAAAAAGGGCCTTCTCCTACTCTGCTCCTGCTTCCTGGAATATCTTACAAAAAGATCTGAAGCTCTCAGCCCTGACCTCTCTAAATGGTTTTCAGAATCTGTTGGAATCCTGGCAAAAACCAATGCAGATTTGTTCCTGTCTTTGATTTTGTACATTTACCTTATAATGTTTTTGCTACTTTTTCTTTTGTTTATTGTTTAATTTATTTGTATCATTGCTGTTCATCATTCTTTAGTTTGTAGCAGGTCACTTTCGTAAATGAGCCCTCAAGGCTCAATAAGATTTACCTGACTAAATAAAGGTTGAATGAATGGGTGTATCCCAGGTGCAAAGGGTTAAATGCAGGGAACATATTTCACCATTGTCTGGGAACATACAATGATGACAACACATAGCACTTATAATTATATCATAGTCCTTGTTAGTGTCTCTTTATAGTTGAGTATTCTTGGTTTCTTGGTTCAGCATTAGACTGTTCCATGTTGTTATTGTGGTCCTTGTGTTTCTCCTCAGAGATCCCTGCTTGCAGTTTCTTTTTGCAACTAGAGATTTTAGCTGCATAGTGTATTTTTATTTGTTAATAAATGTTTGTTTTTGATATCCTCGAGTACTGCATGCATTCTGGTTTCTGCATCATTCAAGATTGTGACATGATCTGTGACTGAGCTCAAGCATTCTGACAAGGACTAGAACCTTCACTCCTCAGTGCCTTGATATTTATTTGTGTCCTGCACAGATTCAGCACGCCCTGTGTCAGATGCAGCAGAGCAGCTTTAGGAGAGAACAGAGTCTCCTCTATGTTTCAGGTTCTCCACAGGTTCCTTTTTTTTTTCTTCCGTTATTGTGTCTGTTGCCATAGAGCTGTTGGACTCATTACTGAAAAGCTCCAGTTTGTCTCATCTGTCCAAAAGACATTCTCCCAAAAGCTTCTTAGCTTGTCAAAATGCAAGGAAGAGTTACATAAATCACTTGACTGCAGTGATTGTCTCAACATGTGGTGCAGTAGATAAGAAATTAAGGGCACCATCCTTTCTGGAAAGGCCAGTCTCATTAGTTTTTATTTATTTATTTAATCAAAACACATTTGTTAAACCAAATTTCTAAAGCCATTGTCATCTGTTGTCCTCTGCAATATTGATACATTAAGGTTAGATAATTGTGCTAACTCACTAATTGGTGATACTTTCTCTTTTTAGGAGTGGTGTGGTTAAATTTAGAGGCGTTTAAGAACCCTTAAATAGCCTAAAATGGACATTTCTAAGCCCCGTCTTGGAAATCTAGTTTATTTTACAAAAACTGTGTTGGGGCCAGGGTGACACCACACAAACAGAGTAAACGAGTGGAGCTGACTGAGTTTGTTCAAACCAAAATATGTTGAATTTTCTATCAATTTTGAGGCTCTCTGCCTTCAAGCATGATTCAGTGCTGCGTTAGTTTCTTCTTAACTAAATTGCAGTTATATTTTTCCAACACCCCGACAGAAGAGTGTGGAGCCCTGTGTAATCATTAAGATTAGAAACACGTTGTCCAAAAATGATGCAGAAGAACTGGCTCATGCACTTATAACATCTAGACTGGACTATTGCAATTATTTATTATCTGGGTGTCCAAAAGTCTTCAGTTGATCCAAAATGCTGCTGCCATAGTCTTAACTGGAGTTAGTAAGAGAGATCATATCTCTCCAGTTTTATCTTCTCTCCACTGGTTCCCTGTCAAGTCTAGAAATTGATTTTAAATCTTACTTCTAACCTACAAAGCTCTCAACAACCTAGCCCCATCTTATATTATAGATCTTATTGTTCATTTTTCCTAACAGAGAACTTCACTCGAAGACTGCAGGTTTACTTGTGGTTCCTAGAGTAAAAAAAAAAAAACAGAATGTGAGGAAGATATTTCAGTTATCAGGCTCCTCTCTTGTGGAACCAACTTCCATTTCCCTTATCAGTCATGTCACTCGGTGCAACATAAATGCTATGGGAATTGCACCCCCGTGGGATTACCTGAAGGAATAAAATCACACCTTTACGGCAGGGGCGTCAGCGTCACGCCAGAGACCCCACCCTCTGGGTATTTAAGGCGCTGACGCCCATCCATCGTTCTCTATTTGCCCTTCACCTCGCTTAAACCTGAACCTTCTCTTCGCGGGACTTCTCTGTTGCTTCATCGCTCGACCAGAGTTAAGCTTGCTCCCTACACACGGCGTACAGAGAATTCTTCCTGCGTACTGCCGGGCTAGCGAAAGCTAGTCCGGCACATTTTTACCTTAACCCCAAAGTTTTTTCTTCTCCTCTCTCCGCAGACTGCTTCGCTCGACGGCGCTAAACTGCGTCACATCGCTACCTCTGCTAATTCTGTAGAAGGCTAGCCAGCGAAAGCGACGCGACGGAGGAGATGTCTCAAATAAAAAGAAAAAGGATTTTGGAAGGACTCGCTCGCCTTATCTCGGACATGCCTCCGGAGAAAGGAAAGCGAAAGACAAGACTTCCAAAAAAGACTGGCAGGACGGCGAGCCCCACCTATCGCGCCTACCTTAGCGGATGCGGTTTTTCCCTATCGGCGACGGACACCCATGAGGCCTGTCCTGTCTGCCTGGGGATGTTACACGCAAACATGGCACTGCATGCGCCCGAGTCATGCCCACACTGCAGCCAGATGCTGGAGGCGGTGAGGAAGCACCGGGCGGACTTTGTTGCCAAAACCATGGGCGCTGCTGCGGCGCCAACAGACCTGGACACAACTGAACTTCTCACTCCCACATCGGAGCTCAAGAACATGGCACTGGAAGACAGCACCCAGGGTGAATGGGGCGACAGCCTGGACGCGCTGGCTCCCATCGGGGACTCAACAGTCGACTTCGACACTTGAGGCTTGATGAACGAGGATGAGATCTCAATCTCAGCCTCAGGTGAATTTTCTGCGGATGAAGCAGAAAATGAGCACGAGGAACAGGAGGGAGACCTGTCTCACACCCTGGCGCCTGTGCTCCCGGAGACTGACTTTTCGATCCCTACTATGTTCGACTTGTGTCACAGAGCAACGGACACGCTGCAGATCCCATGGCCGGAGCCTCCACTTCGTCAATAGGTCATGAGGTTGGCAGGAAATTATTTCTATTCGAAGCAGCAGGCCGCCACGAGGCAAAGGGTGCCCATCTTTCCAGATTTCCTCACGGAGCTGACTCGCATCTGGTCTCAGCCCAGAGCTCCCATGCTGCTCCCGCTCTCGCAGTTCCTCCACGTGGATGGGATGGATGAAGCGGGTATAGCCAATGTGCCTCAAATGGAGGACACGCTGGCATCTCATCTGGCTTCCAAGTCATGCGGGACAAAATCAACTCTCCCCAGCAAAGCCTGTCGAGCCTCGGCTTCTCTGCTCGAGAAATGCCACAGAGCTTAGGGCCTCGCGGCGCGCGCAATGAACGCGTCCGCCATGATGCAAGTGTACCTGGCTGAAAAACTGCAGGAGCTCCAGGTAATGACAGACAAGCAAGCTGCCGCCGACATGCTGGATGAAGCCCGCAGGACAACAGACTTTGTACTCCGCATGATGGAGACAACAACTGTTGCACAAGGTAGAGGAATGGCTGAGGTGGTCATCGCACAACGCCATCTGTGGATGACCCTTACTGACCTCCCGGAGGGACAAACAATTCATTTTCTCCACCATACGATAGAACCGACGGGACTGTTTGGAAAAGCTCTGGATCGAATTCAAACCAGGCTGGACCAGAGGCGCAAACAGGCTTAGGCTCTCCAGGTAGGCATCCCCAGAAGAGCCTTCGCCCCCCCCTCCAGGGAGTCAGCTGGGAGTAGAGCCCCTTAGCCTCGACACCACTCAGCCACACGTGCCCCACCGCAAAAGCGGCCGACATACAAGGCCGAGCACCGGCGGTGGTCGCCGGGCCCATCTCTGACCGAGCACGCTTGGAGTAAAAACAGATTTGTTCCTCGCCAGGCGGTCCGACACAGAGCCTTCTTGGCGAATCGGGACACCAGACAGAAGCGTGCCTGATGAACCAGGCCCGTTTCTTGACATTACACGATCACCCGCCAACACGGTATGGGAAATTATCTTTTCACGCCCAGACTTTGTTTGTAGCACGGTACAAAAAGCTGGTGACTTTGATTCATGCACGAATCATGTTTTCTCTGCTGTGAGTGACATAAAGTCAAATATGTTGTTACACATAAGCACGAATAAAGCTAAAAAAACAGCCCCTCTCTGTTTTCTTGAAAAAAAACAACAAAAAAAACAACGAACACAGAAACATCAGCAGCACGGTCCCCTCTATTCTTCCAGTCGATATAAAGGACGGGTGCCATCATTCCCCCTTCCCTCGTGGCTCATGGGGTGTTAGCCTAATCAATAAACCCCAGCAGGGTGCCTCGGGTCTGTCTGCAACAGACAGGCTGAGAGGCGCCTGCAAGCAGGCACGTCATTCCTCACGGAGACAGGAGAGGCGGGTGACGTGCTCTAGCCCCCGCTCCATTGTAAACACGGGGCCGGCAATACACAAATCAAACAAACCCGTGACATGTCCGCGCTCCAGGGGTGCGCACCGACAGAATCTGATAACCCACCTTCCTGGCCACCTATTCACTGGATTCCAGTAAGTGACGGGGGGAGGGGGGGGGTCATGGCAGAAACCCGCGGGCCAACACCAGTATCACACGTTCACAAAGACAGTTGTGATGAAACTATAGCATGTGTAAACACTCAGTGCAGAACAGAAATGGCACCAGAACTAAATCAAACTCCTCTTCCCTTTAATCAAAGAGGACAAAACTTTCTGTCACCAACCAATCTAAAGTCTGCTTAACACAAAGGACCATCTCGAACAGCTCCACATCCTCATGCTGGGGCTGTCCCCTTATCCTTAGTGAGCGACACGCCATGCTCAAGCAATGATCCTGCAGCGTGTGACCGCGCTCGCTGTACTGACTCAGCTCTGCTCTTAAACGACACCCTCCCCAACCAGGAAACTGGCTGGAGTCAGGAGATCTGCTCGTAAACAAAACTTGCAACCCCTCCGAACCATGACTCCCAACAAAAAGAGGAAGAACAGACATTCTGTTCCGCTTTTGTCTAATAATGACAGCAGATTGCCTTTGCCTCCAAACACTCTCGATCAGAGTAGTATGGCAGTACATCTGCAGGAAGGCCCTCTCCCTAACGTGGTTGGCCTTCAAGGGACCGCAGGAATCAGGGCCCTTGAGGGAGAGCTGGTTCCACCACCTGATCCTCTCCAGGGACCCTCCACGTCACCAGAAGGAACCGTCTCGCCACTTAGGCTGAGAACTGTGCTAATTTTAGCTTGGTGGCGGAGAGGAACAAACTGGTGGCCTCAGGCCTGCCCGAGAACGTGGTAAATACCATTCAAAACGCATGAGCTATGTCAACACAGTCTTTCTACACCCGAAAATTGCGTATTTTTGAAGCTTGGTGCACGGAAAGAAATATTATTTCTTATTCATGTGACTTGGCCCAGATCCTCACCTTTCTTCAGGACCAGTTGGAGAAAGGTCGTTCTTTCTCAACCATTAAGGTGTTTTTATCAGCTATTTCAGCTTGTCACGAGGGCTGGAGGAGCAGGACGCCTGGCGCGCACCCGCTCATAATAAGATTTATGAAGGGTGTGCTAAGGAAGAGACCCCCCAGTAGGATCTTGACCCCTGGATGGGATCTTACTCTGGTCTTGGGGGCTCTCTGTGATCCCCTATTCAAACCACTGAGCGACATTAAGATAGATTTATTATCTTATAAGACCGCTCTACTCCTGGCTCTTTGCTCGGTGAAACGTGTGGGTGACTTCCACGCTTTGTCCGTACATCCAATGTGTACCAGGTTTGCCCCTGATGGGTCAAAGGTCACCCTAAGGCCTAATCCTACGTGTATCCCCAAGGTCTTGACTTTGAACCCCAGAAGTCTGGACTTTGATCTCTCTTCTTTTCCACCTGATCCTATCCTCACTCAGGAACAGAAAAGGCTGAAGGCTCTCTGCCCTGTGAGAGCTTTAAGCGCTTACATGCAGAGAACAGCTGAATGGAGAAAAACAAATCAACTGTTTGTGTGCTTTGCTGCACCAGCTACAGGAAAGGCCCTATCAAAGCAGCGCCTCTCACACTGGGTGACTGAGGCCATAAAAAGGGCGTACAGTAGCAAAGGTCAACAGGTGCCCTCTGGAGTGTGCACTCACTCCACTCGGGGCTTGGCTACCTCATGGTCACTGTTTAAGGGTGTACCAGTTGCATACATCTGTGCTGCTGCGAACTGGAGTTCAATGAACACGTTTGCAAATCATTACAGTTTGGATGTTACTGCGTGTGATGTCACTCAGGCTGTCCTTTCTAACACATAGTAGAAAGCGACCTTGAGATACCTTTTGAATAAAGGCAGACGTTCACACTAGCATGCATTTTACTGAGCATTTCAAGTGCGTGATTGAATTACGTTCCCATAGCATTTATGTTGCACCGAGTGACATGACTGATAAGGGAACTGAAAGTTATGCACCATAACTCATGTTCCCTGAAGGAAGGGAACGAGGTGCAACATACCTGGCCCTTTCAATGCTGAAAGCTCGGTGAAGTGCATTTTGGAGAATGATGGATGGGCGTCAGCGCCTTAAATACCCAGAGGGCGGGGTCTCTGGCATGACGCTGACGCCCCTGCCGTAAAGGCGTGATTGTATTCCTTCAGGTAATAGCGCGGGGGCGCAATTCCCTTAGCAATTATGTTGCACTTCGTTCCCTTCCTTCAGGGAACATGAGTTATGGTGCATAACTTTCAGTTTCTGTCTGTGAGGCTGACACATTGTCCAGTTTTAAGACTGGACTCAAGACTTTCCTTTTTGATTAATCATATAGTTAGGGCAGGCTTGGGTTTCCTGACCTATCCCTTATGGCTATAGGCTTAAACTTAAAGAGGGACAAATTGACCTAGTTTCTTCACTCTGCTGCTGTCTTTACTCACTCTACTCTACCTGTTTGTATTTGTATACATGTTTTTTGTATTTCTCTCAATAGCGGGTACAACTTGACTTGTCATTCTGTTTCTACTTCCTGTCCTTTCAAACACAGCTGGTTGAATCAGATGGCCACTTGTCCTGAGCCTGGTTCAGCTGGGGGTTTCTTCCTGTTCAAAGGGAGTTTTTCATTTCCACCATCTCCTTTGTGCTTGCTCAGGATGGAAAACTGCAACGAAGTGAAGATTTGACGAGTTTGTTCATTCCTTAGATAGAGAACTTTACTAATTGATTCTCTGTATGGGAATGTTCCTATTCAGTGCCCTGAGATGACTTCTCTTGTGACTTGGAGCTATATAAATAAACTGAATTGAACTGAATTGTGGAGTAACTACAGTATAAAGAATGAGAATGAACAATCATTGTTTAACAGTGGCTGATGAAGACACAAGACGAAGGACAATTCCAATTAGCATATGCCATCATTGTTCATCTGTCACCCTACATCCTATTTATGTTCCATGGAATTTTGCAACAATGTTTCAATGTCCCAATTTATCAGGGAAGCTATTTACTTTATAGGAATACACACATCAGTTGGGGATGAGATGGTTTAGTCTGAATGCTGATGATGCAGCGACAACCAAACCTCTCATGTTTTCAAAAATGAATTAATCTTGAAATTCAAGAACATGAGCGCTTAAAGAGACATACCTCTGTGCACACAGAGCATGGAGCTTTAATGAAGCGCATCCTCGTTCAGAGAAATGTATTTTCCTTTTCCAGACGGAAGTAAAGAGAGAATCTCATGACTGCATAAAGAAGCAGGAGACGGCAGGCAGTTGGTTCAGTTTAACATCAAGACTGGAAGCAGAGAAAACCAGCTAGCTCAACTTTATTCACACTGTTTTTACTCCAGCTTTCACCTTTTTTTTTTTAACCTGAAATGGTTGACCTGGGTCCTGGGTTTGAGCCTCTGCTCCGTCATGTCTCTGTAGAGAGTACCTGTTTCCTTGTTCAGGTGCTCCAACATCCTCCCACTCTGAAAATACTTAAGGTTCATCTGAAGTTATAAATTCATCGTGTTTTTCTCAAATGTTTTTATTTTTATTGAAGTAGGTTGCTTTTATACATTTATTTTTGATTATGATTTATTTATGCTTTAATTGAATTTTTGTTTTGTTTTG
>JBBPBX010003596.1:0-18654 GCA_038048925.1 Garcialebias charrua
CCCTCCATAGGGAGGTGCCTTGGGCATGTAAGGCTGGGAGGAGACCCTGGGGAAGACCCAGGACATGCTGGAGAGACTATGTATCTCTCTGTTGGCCTGGGAACGCCATCGGGTCCTCCCAGAAGTGTTGGAAGAGGTGACTGGAAAGAGATGTCTGGACCTCAAGCTGCTGCCCCTGAGACCTGACTTTGGAGCAAGTGGATGGATGGATGGATAGATAGATAGATAGATAGATAGATAGATAGATAGATAGATAGATAGATAGATAGATAGATAGATAGATAGATAGATAGATAGATAGATAGATAGATAGATAGATAGATAGATAGATAGATAGATAGATAGATAGATAGATAGATAGATAGATAGATAGATAGATAGATAGATAGATAGATAGATAGATAGATAGATAGATAGATAGATAGATAGACAGACAGACAGACAGACAGACAGACAGACAGACAGACAGACAGACAGACAGACAGACAGACAGACAGACAGACAGATAGATAGATAGATAGATAGATAGATAGATAGATAGATAGATAGATAGATAGATAGATAGATAGATAGATAGATAGATAGATAGATAGATAGATAGATAGATAGACAGAGTCAGAGTCAGAGAGTCTTTATTGTCATTTGCACCGCATGTGGTACATGAGATGAAAACGAGATTATGTACACGAGGTCCCAGTTACATCCAACAACAAATGAAAGAGAAAAACAGTAATAACATCTAGAACTAACTAAGAAAAGCATCAACTAGTAATACACAGCAGCACGAACATGAGTTTGTATGAGCAGATGGTCACAGATGAACACAGATACAGATGAACACAGATGAACACAGATGAACACAGATGAACACAGATGAACACAGCAACAAGAAAACAGATCAGCATCAGTATGATGTGATATTTTGCAGTGTTTATTTTTTATTTTATTTTTATTTATTCATGAGTCTAACAGCCTCAGGGTAGAAGCTGTTCCTCAGTCTAGTGGTTCTACACTTGATGCTCCTCAACCTCCGTCCTGAGGGGAGTGGGGCAAAGAGTGAGTGTGCTGGATGAGTGAGGTCTTTCATGATGCAGGTGGCTCTTTTCCTGCATCTGGAGGTGTAAATGTCTGTGATGGTGGGGAGACTGACTCCAACAGACTTCTGTGCAGCCTTCACCACTCTCTGCAGAGCTTTCCTCTCTTCAACTGTGCAGCCTCCATGCCACACGTTGATGCTGGAGCACAGGATGCTCTCCACTGCACACCTGTAGAAGGAGGTGAGGACTGGGCTGCTCAGACCAGCTCGTCTCAGCCGTCTGAGGAAGTAGAGTCTCTGATGACCTTTCTTGATCAGGCTGGTGGTGTTGTTGCTCCAGCTGAGGTTATCATTCATGTGTACACCCAAGTATTTGTAGCTGGAGACCACTTCCACTGCAGACCCACCTATTTTCAGTGGGGCGTGGGTGTGTTTATTCCTTCTGAAGTCCACAATCATCTCCTTTGTCTTCTTCACATTCATGTGAAGATTATTCTCTTTGCACCAGCTCTCCAGGTGTTCCACCTCCTGTCTGTAGCTGGACTCATCATTGTTTGTGATGCATCCCACCACCGCTGTATCATCTGCAAACTTAACAATATGACAGCCTGGAAGTGTGGCTGTACAATCATATGTGAGCAGAGTGAACAGAAGGGGGCTCAGCACACATCCCTGAGGAGAGCCAGTGCTGAGGGTTATGGTGGAGGAGGAGAAGTTGTGGATCTTCACGGACTGTGGTCTGTCTGTTAAGAAGTCTAGTACCCAGTTACAAATGGAGGGGCTTAGTCCAAGTGTAGATAGTTTGTCTATCAGAGTTTGGGGGATCATGGTGTTGAAGGCAGATGTGAAGTCCACAAAGAGCAGACGCACGTATGAGTCTTTCTGATCCAGGTGAGAGCAGTGTGGACCACAGAAGATAGACAGATAGACAGATAGACAGATGGATAGATGGATGGATAGATAGATAGATAGATAGATAGATAGATAGATAGATAGATAGATAGATAGATAGATGGATGGATGGATGGATGGATGGATGGATGGATGGATGGATGGATGGATGTGTAAATAAAATCATGACATTATACCCTGATGCATGCATGACATTATAATTTCCTCTAAAAAGTAAAACATTTTGTCTTATAATTACAAAAAGTTAATAATGAAACAAAAAAACAGCATTTCAGATTTTATTTGTTTTTAATGCAAAAAATTAGAAACAGATAAATTTAGGAAAAAAGTAAATAAAACCCAATATTTATTATCAAAATCCTGGCTAAGATTAACAGCATCCAGTCTGCCAACATGAAATCCAGTTCTTGTTTGGTTCTGGGTGCAGTTCTGCATTACTTTTTACTTTAGCAGAATAATAACCATATTTTTCTTGAGACTTTTGGATTAGCAGCAAAAAAAAACAAAAGCGACATGAATAAATAATTTTACCAACTTCAAAACAGGCCGTTTCCACACCACTTGTGATAAATGTGATGCTTTTTCAAGAACTAAGATGCTAAATAATCAAAAACAAAAGCTGAAATGTTAATCACTTGTAAGATATTCATCTTTTATGGTCTAATCCATTTGTTTTCAGTGTACAGCAAATAAAACTATTGTGTTGGTCAATGAGTTTTTATGACAGGAACTGTTAAAATAAAGTGGCTGTACTTTGTACTTTTTTGAGATGATTCAAATGAACGCTATAACTTCGATAGCTCTATAATTGTCAATTATACGGGGCGGCCGTGGCACAGTGGTAATGGCAGTAGACCCCCGATCGGAAGGTTGGAGGTTCGAATCCCACATCCGCCCACCATGTGTCGTTGTGTCCCTGGGCAAGACACTTAACCCGAGTTGCTCCCGGTGGGCATGGATGGCGCCTTGCAAGGCAGGCTACCACTACCGGTGTATGAATGTGTGTATGAATGGGTGGATGGTTGGTATTGTAAAGCGCTTTGGGGCCCCTCATAGGGGGCTGGAAAGCGCTATATAAATAAGCTCCATTTACCAATTAAGTACAGGTAGTCCTCGACTTACGACGTTTCGCGGTTACGACACATCTCCCATTTACAGGTAAAAAAAAATTTAAATAAAAAAATTATTTTGAAAATTTTATTTTGAAAAGCCGAGTTACACAATTTCAGGTTTTACGGGCGGAGGAATACAGAGGCGGATAAGTTACTTAAGGACCGAGGTTGACTGCAGAACCAGCGCGAAGCAGTGGAAAAGTACAGGCAGTTGCAGATCTTGGAGGAGCAACGAGCTAACATGCTAACAGACCTTACTGTAAACGCTCTGGACCGAGGTTGATGGCGGTTTTACGGCAGATGGACCGAGCTGGATGGCGGTTTTACGACGTAAACGCAATAGAGAATACGGAGGAGGGACGGAGGAAGCTTCACCAGCATACCAGTAGGAAATTAACTATTTTTTTCCCCTTCATTATGGCTCCCAAATGTATGTGTTTTTTGATACTTATGTAGGGTACTGTGTTAGGATAGGCTAAGTGCTTGGTAAAATACAGTACTGTATGTAAAAGGTGAAGTATTTACATATGTTCCGACTTACGTCCAAATTTGCTCTACGCCGCCACGCAGGAACGGATCTCCGTCGTAAGTCGAGGACTACCTGTATTAAGTATAGGCATCCATGTACAAGATGTTTCTTTAAAATGTGAAAGAATATTTTTGGATCAGCCAAACGTATTTTTCTTGGTGAACTTCAGACACCCTTTACTGTATGTTGGCAAATATCCAAAATGTTCATATTATCTGGTGACAGCACTTCCTTTTCAAAACTCCAACACTTCATTTTTACAATTTGGAGCAAAATAAAAGTTTGCTTGTAAAGGTTTATCATCAAACAGCTAAACATTTTCTGCACGCTCTTTAAATCCTTTCGTTTTGGAGACATTTCTGATCCTCCGGCTGCTGACTGTTTTCTGTTACTTTTACTTGAGGCTAAAATACAAACCAAAGACGTTTGAAGGTGAGTGAAAACCCCACAACAGATCAGCAGCTTGGCCTCAGAGCAAAGAGCTTTTCCTAATTTAAAGTCAAACAGGATCAGTTTTACAGTCGCTCCGCTCGCCTCCGGTTTCACCACAAGCGTTTTCAGCTGGATTTCAGCTTTTAAACTCGTCACAGAACCGTAAAAAGATGAACGCTGCGCAGCACCGCTCGTCAGATCTGATCTGGTTTGGACTCGCCGTACCTTGGGTGGGGCGTCTGAGCCCGGGTATTCCCTCTGATCCAGTTTGTTCCAGCGCTGCATCAGCTTGATGACCATGGGGTTGCTGAAGTCGACCAGCTGGAAGCCGGTCACGTTGGCTCCACCGTGCATGAACCGCTCCAGGTTGATGTCCTTAAAACCCTTGAAGGACGAGAGAAAAAAAAAAAAGATAATTAATGGGTGAACTCAGACAGGAAGGATAAAGAAGCCAGAGACAGTTGTGTTTGATATTTGTTTCTAATTGAAACACCTTTTTGGTCACAATACTGTATATATATTTTTTATACATAGTCCTCGTGTGAAAGTTTACGGAGCATCCACACTTTTGTGATCCATTTTTCTTCCGTACATTTTCGGCACGGTTTTCATCCCGCAGTTTTAAAGCTGTTTCAACCATAGGCGTCGCAACCATTATATGTGAAGGGGACATGTCCCCCCCCACATTAAAAAAAAACGTTCATTTAGTGCGGGCAGTTGTTGACCAGTGGGTGTTGATCATAAACATATATACATGTTGTTTGAGAGGAGCGCTACGTAGCATCTTAGCTTAGCAGTAACTGTGACGACGCTGCAGGTGTAAGAGACATTAAAGTTGAAATGTCTTTAAAACCTCACACCTTATTGTTCTCAGGCCTCATGAGAAACATCATTTAGATGATAGTGTTGAACACAAGTAAAAAAGTCCAGTGGTGATGTTTTTCATTTCTCTATAAACAAAAATAGTGCCAACCTGATGCTCTGTATTAAAGCGTATTAAAGTTAAAATGTCTCTGACTCTGATATTGGTGCAGCTTTAGCTTTTTGAAATATTTAGCTTTGTCCAACATTTTCATGTCTCATAGAAAATAAATTGAGCTCATTTTACATCCTTCATATCTTTAGATCTGTTTACAACCTTTTTCTGAAAGTTGCTCCTGGTAGGTCTGGATGGCGCCTGGCAAGGCAGGCTACCACTACCGGTGTATGAATGTGTGAATGAATGGGTGGATGGCTGGTATTGTAAAGCGCTTTGGGGCTCCTCACAGGGGGCTGGAAAGCGCTATATAAATAAGCTCCATTTACCATTCTGCTCCGTTCACATTTTGTTCTGGTTCATCTTCTTTCAGCTTCCTTATTCAGCTACGTTCAGCTATTTTCAGCTGTTTTTTTTCCAGCTGTTTTTGCTCCTTTCAGGATCTTTCCAACTACAAGATTTTTGTGCCTCATTAACTTCTTTCTCCAAATTTCAGCTTGTTATGCCCCTTTCAGCTTATTTCTGCTAGTTTCAGTTATTTCAGCTATTATTTAGCTGTTTTATGCTAATTTTAGCTTTTTCAGCTAATTCCTCATTTTTTTGCAATCATTTCAACTTTTTTCGGCCTAATTCAGCAAAAATGTGCTCGCTCCAGTTCCGTCTGGTAATTTAAGCTTCTTTCTGCCTTTTTTTTTTAGCTACCTCAACTGTTTTTGCTCATTTCAGCTTTTTTTCAGATGATTTCCACTTTTTGTGCTTCTTTCAGCCTAATTGGGCAAACATGTTCTTTCTGCTTTCTTATGCTAATTTAAGCTTTTTCTACCTTTTCAGTTACCTTTTTAGATAATTTTAGCTGTTTTCAGATAATTTCAAGTTTTTCATGATAATTTCAGCTATTTTCAGCCTTATTAACTTCTTTTGATTTGAATCTATTGATTCCTTTAAAACGCAGCTTAAGACAAGTTTACTCAGACAAGCTATAGTTAAATGTTTTTATTTGGTGTTTTTATTAATTGTTCTTGTTTTTATCAGCTGTTTTAATTGTTTTGATTAATCAGCTGTTATTACCGTATTTCTTTTGTCTATTTTAATCTTTTATTTTATATGTTGTACAGCACTTTGTGATTTTATCCATGAAAAGTGCTATATAAATAAAATTTACTTACTTACTTACTTTATACTAATTTCAGCTGGTTATGCTCCTTTCAGATTTGGTCTGATAGTTCCAGCTACTATTTTTGCTGTTTTATGCTAATTTTAGCATTTTCAGCTAATTCCCCATTTTTTGCTCATTTCAGCTCTTTCCACTTCCTTCTGGTAGTTTAGGCTTCTTTGTGCATTTTCAGCTATTATTCAGCTATTTTTTGAGAATTTCTGCGTTTTTAAATCTATTTTCCTATAATTTTTGTTCTAATTTCTGCATATTAAACCTATTAAGGCAAATGTGTGTTATTTCTGTTTTTTTTTCTTACTGCTACATTAGGCTTGTTCTTAACTTCAGCTACATTTCAGCATGTTTTAGATTATTTCAGCTGTTTTTTTGCTATTTTATTCTGCAATAAGCATTCACACTGCATTTTTGCAGGAAATTCAATTTCTCTAGTTATGTTTGAAATTCTAATTTAAGACAAAAAATGTGGAGGTGAAAAAACAACTTTCACATTGATTTAAATCTTCCAAGCAACTAAACAGCAAGTCATGCATTTTGAAATCCAAATAAATTTACCTCAAGAAAAAATACAAAAAACAGAAAACACTATTTCAGACATTAAGGATATCAGAAGTTAATGCATAAAAAACAATAAGTATCGGCTCAAATTACCTTTAAAATGTTTTAATAGGTTCTTCAGGGCACATTGATTGGAGAAAAGAATGTTGCAATATTGCAAATGTTGTTAGATTTCTTATTCTAAGCATTCATTCAGACATTTAACTTTTTATTGCCTACACTGGTTTACATTTTAACGTTATTGTTTGTAAAAAAATTCAAATCAACAAATTGTTCCAACAAGTGCACAAAGTGACAGGCAGGAGGTTAAAAGTGCTTTAGGTTTAAAAAAAGAGAGGAAAATTAAAGAACAGTCGTTTCTCTCACCAGATTGGCCATGATGTAATGATATCCTTTCACGTGTTTCCCAATGCTGACGATCTGTGAACAGGCAAAGCAGAGCTGGACGTTAATCTGAGTGGATTACAGCGCAGCGCCTGTTGATGGTATTAAATGATGCGTCTGACAGGTGAGAGGACGCGCGTTTGACACGGACGACCATCGGCTTTAATGCGAAGAAGATCAAACGTCCAAACCGATGAAGACACGGTCATTTCAGCCAGGAAGTAAAAACATCACACTTTCAGACAGCGGAACAGAACCGATGAAAACTGGATCCAAAAGATCCTGCTGGTGTGAAACTAGTCGACAGATTAGCACAGTATAGATAAAACGCGATTAAAACATGCACACACTGATTTTATATGAACAATGATAAACTCCAGTAACAATGAATTATTGATACATTGGGCAGCCCTTGGGCTAAATAAATATATAATAATATATTCTGAAACTAAACGTGGAATATTGTCCAGTTAATGAGGACTGATTTAATCAGACAATATTTGATTTAATCAAAAGATATTTGATTTAATCAGCTGATATTTGATCAGACAATATTTGATTTAATCAGACAATATTTGATTTAATCAGCCATTATTTGAATGAAACAGTCGTTGTTAGATCTAATCAGACAATATTTGATTTAATTCATTCAACCTTTATTTAGTCAGGTAAATCTTATTGAACCTCGAGGGCTCATTTACGAAAGCGACCTGCTACAAACTAAAGAATGATGAACATCAATGATACAAATACATTAAACAATAAACAAAAGAAAAGAAAAAGTAGCAAAAACATTATAAGGTAGATGTACAAAAAAAATATCAAAGACAGGAACATATCTGCATTGGTTTTTGCCAGGATTCCAACAGATTCTGAAAACCATCCAGAGAGGTCAGGGCCGAGAGCTTCAGATCTTTTTGTAAGATATTCCAGGAAGCAGGAGCAGAGTAGGAGAAGGCCCTTTTTCCAAGTTCAGTCCTCACTGACGGAACACTGCAGGTAATCATGTCCTGAGAGCGCACGCTGTAGCTGCACTCACGCAAAGACATGTAGGAGGAGATGTATGAGGGCAGCAGACCAAGAAGTGATTTGAAGATGAAAATGTACCAGTGGAAGAGTCTGCGTGAGGTTAATGATGTCCAATTAACCAGTGAATACAGGGTGCAGTGGTGGGTACGATAATCACAGCCAGTTATGAATCTTAGTGCACCATGATAGACAACATCCAACATCCGCAGGGTGCTTGTAGGAGCATTCATGTATAGAATGTCACCGTAATCAATGGAGGGAAGGAAAGTCACAGATACAGGTAGTCCCCGACTTACGAGCGCTCTGACCTACGAGGTTCCGGACTTACGAGCTGGCGAATTTTTGGAAAAAACGCAAAAAATACCGAGTTTTTCTGTGATTTTTCACCACAGTTCGTTAGCTAAACATGTGGACACACGTTTCCGATCATTTTTATGCACTCGTAAGCAGTTTTTCGATGAAAAACGAGTGTTTGTAGTCGCGCTAGCAAAACCGTTCCAACTTACGAGCGAAATTCCGGACTTACGAGACACGTGGCGGCCGTTCCAAGTTACGAATTTTCGCTTTACGAGCGCCTCGTTGTAACGGAACTCGCTCGTAAGTCGGGGACTACCTGTACAAGGCATTTCCTAGCATTCAGTGTTAGACATGATTTATTTCTGAAAAAGAAACCCAGTTTAACTTTCAGTTTCTTCACTAGGTTTTCCACGTGGAGTTTAAAAGAGAGATGTGAATCGACCATGATACCCAAATATTTATAGGAATCAACAAACTCAATAGGGACACCATTTGAGGAAAAAATCAGAGGAAGATCTGCTGGGACCGACTTCCTACTTGAAAAAAACATCCCTTTTGTTTTTTCAGCAGTTTTTTCTTGACCTGCAGATTTTTTAGGCTCAAGATCTTTTAACAGTTTATTTACCTCACGGACTGATAACAGAGAAAAGGAGAAGGTGTGATTAACTTGTAGGAGGGATTTGATTTGTAAAAGTTTGGTTATTAGATGAAGTGGCTGATTTTCCATTTGTAACTGTGTCAAATAATGAACTAGAAGCAACAAAATGTTTATTGAAACAGTTCAGGATCTCCGCTCATTCTCAATCAGTTCATCTGGACAGTTTCTTTTTTGTAGAAACGTTTCACCCTCACTCCAGAGGGCTTCGTCAGTCAGAGTAGTCCAAAGCACACTGAAGTTCAGTGTGCTCTGGCACACTGAACTGGTGTACTCTGACTGACGAAGCCCTCTGGAGTGAGGGTGAAACGTTTCTACAAAAAAGAAACTGTCCAGATGAACTGATTGAGAATGAGCGGATTTGATACCTGGACTATTGAGAATGAACTTTCAGTTCAGGATCTCGTGCTTATTTGACACAGGAACAGAATCAACAAGAAGTTGTGATGGGAGGTCAGATGATTGGGGGGTGCCTGAGAGAGATTTGATGGTTTTCCAGAATTTTTTAGGGTCGTTTAGATTTTTGGAGGTCTGAGATAAGAAGTAATTACGTTTTGCGGCTTTGATGGCAGTTGTGCATTTATTCCTCAGCTGCCGAAATTTCAACCAATCAGTGTCTGAGTGTGATTTTCTTGCTGCGGCCCAAAGATGATCTCTCCTGTGCAGGAGGTCAGCTAGTTCAGGAGTAAACCAGGGGCTGTCACGGCCCTTTATCCTGAACTGCCGGAAAGGAGCATGTTTGTTTACAAAGAAAATGAAACTATTATGAAAATAGTTCCAAGCGGTGTTCACGTCGTTGATTAGTAGAATACGTTGCCAATCAAAGTGGGATAGATCCCAGAGGAATGACTGTTCACAGAAACGTTTCAAATCCCTTTTTTGAATTATTCTGGGCTTAGCAGGTGGAAGTTTAGTAGATCTAAGAGCTGCTATTACGGAATGATCACTCAAAATGTTAGCAAATACACCTGTTCCAGGAAATTTATGAGGTGCATTTGTGAAAAACAGATCTAAGGTGGAAGATTTTTCGGGACATTTTTTGTTTGGTCTGGTGGGAGAATCGATAAGTTGTGTTAGATTGAGAGATAGGCAACATTCCTTGAATTTATCACAGAGGGGGGTCGACTTATTCCAATCAATGTTGAAATCTCCTACCATAACAATCTCATTGTGTTTTAAATTTCCTATGAATTCAGTCAGGGAGGACAGAGCTTCAGGTGTTGCAGAGGGGGGACGATAACAACCTACAACAGTTATGATCTGACCTCCCTTCAAACTGATGTTCACAGCTAAAGCCTCAAACTGGTTTGCGATTGTTTTTTTAGACGCAATCCTGGCATCCAAAGAGTCTCTGATGTAAATAGTGACTCCACCTCCCTTTTTAATACGATCACAACGATAGATCTTAAATTCATTGATTGCCAGGTCATTTTTCAAAACAGATTTGTTGAGCCAAGTTTCAGAGATAACGATCACATCTGCCCCAGAAGAACTGATTAGGATTTTCAATTCATCAAGTTTTTTTATGAGGCTACGAGCGTTTACATGCAGGAAATGGAGACCTGAATTATTTTTAAACTCACTAGGAGTACTGTAGTTAATGGAGGGCCCTGGGTTGGGCTGAATCCCTGAGATCAATAACAACATTAATATCAGACATTTACTTGACTTCTTTGTCAATGATGTGTAGTTACAGGAGTTAACAGTGTGACATTTTGCACCCATAATTGAACCATGAGAAACATTGATGAAGATACGATCATTCAGAACCCAAAAACAATGAAAGTTGCAGTGATGGGCAGATCCAGATGTGTTGATAAGATTCAGTGATTCCAGGTAGTCTGAGAACTGAAAATAATGACAGTAATATGAATGATGCAGAAAAGTCTCAGACCATAAAGCGTCACAGATTAAGTGGGCAAACAATTCCGTTGAGGAGGCCCAACTACAGTTTGTGTGAGAGGGGATCCAGCCCCCCTGTGAATATGAATGGATGTGGCCCTGGTTAACACAAGCTGGATCCAGAATCAACGGGTAGAAACAAGCAATTTTCAGCAAACAGCAGAGTGTGGTGCCAGAAAAGCACCACACTCTGCTGTTTGCTGCAAATTGCTTGTTTCTATTTGATTTAATCAGATGATATTTGATTTAATCAGACATCTGATTTAATCAGACAATATTTTACTTAATCAGACAATATCTGACTTAATCAGACAATATCTGAATTAATCAGCCGTTATTTGATTTAATCAGATGATCTTTGATTTAATCAGATGATATTTGATTTAATCAGACAATATTTGGTTTAATCAGACAATATCTGATTTAATCAGCTGATATTTGATTTAATCAGACAATATTTGATTTAATCAGCTAATATTTGATTTAGTCAGGCATTATTTGATTTGATTAGCCGTTATTTGATTTAATCAGCCGTTATTTGATTTAATCAGACAATATTTGATTTAATCAGACAATATTTTTCTTAATCGGTCAATATCTGAATAATCAGACAATATCTGAATTAATCAGCCATTATTTGATTTAATCAGACAATATTTTATGTAATCAGACTATATCTGATTTAATCAGATGATATTTGATTTAATCAGCCAATATCTGATTTAATCAGATGATATTTGATTTAATCAGGCAATATTTGATTTAATCAGCCAATATTTGATTTAATCAGCCAATATTTTATTTAATCAGCCAATATTTGATTTAATCAGCTGATATTTGATTTAATCAGATGATATTTGATTTAATCAGGTATTATTTGATTTGATCAGCTGTGACCAAATAAAGATACGAAGGGAAACGGGTGTTTGCTGTTCTGTCAGGCACTGATGGGTTTTTAAACCTCTCCTGCCACCGATCAACGTCGATGAGCAGCCAGAAGCTTGGCCCACATCTCTGACTCACCGACTGCCTTTTCTCACCACTTCCATCAGAAATCAGATTAGAAAAGCTGCAGCCTCACAGAGCAGATGAACACCGAAGCACAGAGGTTATACCTCATTTACTAACATGTTTAGTCAGAGGTTTTTAACTTTGTACATTCAGGTGAAACGGAACAAAACTGAAACTTAAAGGAGCGTGTGCTTAGTTTTACTGTGGCCAAGCATTAATCTATCAATCAATCAAAACTTTATTTCAGACGCATATGGTCCATAGTAACAAAAACAACCATCCATCCATCCATCCATCTTCTTCCGCTTATCCGGGGTCGGGTCGCGGGGGTA
Organism: Garcialebias charrua; assembly: GCA_038048925.1. Lineage (NCBI taxonomy): Eukaryota > Metazoa > Chordata > Actinopteri > Cyprinodontiformes > Rivulidae > Garcialebias > Garcialebias charrua. The sequence goes on from JBBPBX010003596.1 coordinate 12,337, forward strand.
GCAGCCTAAGTAGGGAGGCCCAGACTTCCCTCTCCCCAGCCACTTGGAGCAGCTCCTCCGGGGGAATCCCAAGGCGTTCCCAGGCCAGCCGAGAAACATAGTCCCTCCAGCGCGTCCTGGGTCTTCCTCTGGGTCTCCTCCCGGTGGGACATGCCCGGAACACCTCACCAGGGAGGCGTCCAGGAGGCATCCTAACCAGATGCCCGAGCCACCTCAACTGGCTCCTCTCGATGTGGAGAAGCAGCGGCTCTACTCCGAGTCCCTCCCGGATGACTGAGCTTCTCACCCTATCTCTAAGGGAGAGTCCAGCCACCCTGCGGAGAAAACTCATTTCAGCCGCTTGTATCCGAGATCTTGTTCTTTCGGTCATAACCCAAAGCTCATGACCATAGATGAGGGTGGGAACGTAGATCGATCGGTAAATTGAGAGCTTTGCCTTTTGACTCAGCTCTCTCTTCACCACGACAGACCGGTACAGCGCCCGCTTCACTGCGGACGCTGCACCTATCCGCCTATCGATCTCACGCTCCAGTTTTCCCTCATTCGTGAACAAGATCCCGAGATACTTAAACTCCTCCACTTGGGGCAGGACCTCCTCCCCCCGATAAAAATATATAAAAAATTAAAAAGATAATCTTATAATAATCATTAGTGGTGTTCATGTTGATGTTTACAGTATTTTCTGTTTGATAAAGTGTCTGGTTTTGCTCTTTGAAAGATGATGTTACAGAACAGTTCTGGAGGCCAAAACACACATGGGACAAAAGGTCTGAACTCAACTCTGCCAAAAATCAACTTTAAAAATAGATTTTCAGTATAATTCTCATTAGCTGGCATGTCTTGTTTGTTATGTGTCACCGCTGAGCACCAGGAAACGTGGGCCGGTGTTGTGCCAAAAATTGATTGGCTGCCAAAATGGCGGCCGCAGGAGCATGCACGGCAGGATTTCAACAAGAATTTAACAAGATTAAACTTAAAAACAAGATTAACATTTAAAAACAATTACGGTATGTGGTTGCTCGGAATTATAGTAAAGGTGTGTCAGTTTAACTTTTCCTTAATAAATTACATTAATTTCAGCTATTTTGATTAGATGAAAACAGTAAACAGGTTTATTATCTGGGCGTACAAATACAGGTAGTCCTCGACTTACGACGGTCTCGAGTTATGACGTTTCGCGGTTACGACGCACCTCCCATTAAAAATAAATAAATATTTTGAAATTTTTATTTTGAAAAGCCGAGTTACGCAGTTTCCGGTTTCCGGTTTTACTAGCTGCGGAGGCTACAGCTGCCCTGTACTCTCTAAAAAAGCTAAGTCTGGTCCCCTGGACATTCAAAAAACTAACAAAACTGTACAGTACAACTTACTGTTACTGTGTGTACTGTGAACGTGGTTTTACGTCGTAAACGAATACGTACGGAGGATGGACCGATCTGGACGGCGGTTTTACGACGTAAACGCAATACAGAATACGAAGGAGGGACGGAGGAACAGCTTCACCAGCATACCAGTAGGTTATTAACTCTTTTTCCCCCTTCATTATGGCTCCCAAATGTATGTGTGTTTTGATAATTATGTAGGGTACTGTGTTAGGATAGGCTAAGTGCTTGGTAAAATACAGTACTGTACGTATATGGTTCAGTATTACGACTTACGTCGAAATTTGCTTTACGCAGCCGCGCAGGAACGGAACTCTGTCGTAAGTCGAGGACTACCTGTACTTCTTTAAAACGTCTTCAGCTGATCCAAAATGCTGCTGCCAGAGTCTTAACTGGAGTTAGTAGGAGAGATCATATCTCTCCAGTTTTAGCTTCTCTCCATTGGCTCCCTGTCAAGTCCAGAATAGAATTCAAAATCCTAACATACAAAGCTCTCAACAACCTAGCTCCATCTTATATTACAGATCTTATTGTTCCATATTTTCCTAACAGAGCACTTTGCTCTCAGGCTGCAAGTTTACTCACAGTTCCTAGAATTTATAAAACCAGAACGGGAAGAAGATCTTCCAGTTCTCAGGCTCCTCTCTTGTGGAACCAACTTCCAGTTTCTGTCCATGAAGCTGACACATTGTGCAGTTTTAAGACTGGGCTTAAGACTTTCCTTTTTGATAAATCCTGTAGTTAGGGTCGGCTTGGGTTTCCTGAGCTATCGCTTAGTTATGCTGATATAGGCTTAGAATGATGGAGGACAAACTGACCACACTTTTTCCACTCTGCTACTGTCTTTACTTCTTTATATCTTTACTATAATGTTGAGCAAATAATTGTTTTTAGGTGGTTATCTTGTTAACTTTCTAAGAAATGAACATCGAGTCCTCCCTCTGCGCGCTCCCACAGCTGCAAATCGATTTTTAAAATGCGGATGACTTGACCAATAAAGTGCATTTATTAAGGAAAAGTTCAACTGAGACACATCTTTACTATAATTTCGAGCAAACAAATAATTGTTTTAAGTGTTAATCTTGTTAGATTCTTGTTAAAGTCCTCCCATGCACGCTCCCGCGGCTGCCATTGTGGAAGACAATCGATTTTTGGCACAACACTGGCACACGTACCTGGGTGGTCAGCAGTGACGCATAACAGATGCAACTTATACGGAGAAGTGACTTTTTTTTCTTTTCACTTTATTAGACATTTTTTGGACTGATGCGACTTTTACGGTGGAAAATACGGTAATTGGTATTATTTTAAAATCTTCCATCTCAAAAGCTTCAAAACGAGTTTCATTTTGTTAAAACTTGCTGATTTATCACTTAGCAACAAGCTAGTTTTGTTTACGAATGTGCTGGTTTGAAAACTCGCAACTGATGTCTGGGCATTTCAGCAGTACATTTAAAAAGAGAAATCCCCAAGCTTTACAATGACACCAAACATTATACGAAGGTGCTACAGCAAAAAAAAGGGTTGTCTTAAAGGAAATAAAAGGGTTAGAATTAAAATGGTTATTTCTGAAAACATACCTGTTAACTTCATTTAGAGGCAGATTAAGTGTGTATTTGTAGACTCGTTTTAGTGCAAATCTCAATGATGAAAAAAAAAATCAGCCTTTTCGTGTTTTTGCATGGCAGCCTGAACTCATTCTGGGCCATTTCTCCAGAACAGACAACAAATATTCTCACTAATTCATTCTTTGGGATTGAACAGGAAGTCAGTTCATGACTTGATCAGCTTGATATTAAAAATAATGATTGACGAATGAACATTTTATTTTAATTGCCTTTGTAAAATCTGAACATAATCCTTACATAAACTACTGCACTCGTCTTTTACTTCATACTGAAGTCTTAACTCTGAAAACATTTGGTTGAGACTAAAAACATATTTCCTGTTTTGCCGATCACTAAATGTGGAGGCATGCCCATCTGCTGCTGCTCCGTGGTGCCTTTCGATGAGATTTAGGTAATTTTCACAACAGTTTGAGTAAGCACACTCTTGACTTGATTAATTTTCAGCAAATTACACCCTTATCTGTAAACTGAGCAGGTTTTCATTCACGTGGTTTACACTCTGACATTCTAAATAACATCTGACTTCTTCAAAGCCACCAGATGTGCTGACCCTGCTGTTCCAAATACGCTGCTAATGAGGCACGATTACGTATTCAGATCCACGTTGTGCGTCAGGACGGCTTGATATAAAATATGTACAAAACAACCACTATGCAAGCTTCAGTTTAGGTTTTCTGCAGAACTTGACCATCTCTGCAGAACTCGGTGCATCGTTTAAAATCAAAAGACCTTAATGTGATGGAGTTCATCACTTTAGATATTCTGTCCAAGAGGAAAAACTATAAACTTCTACAGAGGTAAACTGACAGATGTCAGCGTGGAGACAGCCTGAATAATTGAAGAGTTACAGTAACACGACTTTCCAGATGGAAAGATGGTAGGATGAAATGATGCAGACGAACAGGAGGAGGAGGAAGGTGCACTTCAGATTCTGAGTGTGCTTATGCCAACTACCACCACTGGAGATCAAAACAGACGTTTTTCAAGTTCAAAACCCGTCTAATTAGCTCCAACCAGAGCCAAACCAACACCTAATAACCATGAGGTAAACAGCTCTCTGAAGACGCCCTTATCATCATTTTCATCAAATCCTTTAGTTATGACCTTCACACAACTGGCCTAACAGCATTAACCAAATATTCCCTCATGGCTGCAGCTGCACCACTCGCTGTAGTCAAAAGTGAAAACACATTTCAGATTAGTCCCATGGTTTTAGTTTGTTAGTTTAGGTTTATAGTCATATAAATTCTATCCATGAGTTATTCCAATCTGGCTTTAAACCTCTCCACAGCACTGAAACTAAACTACCATATTTTCCAGTGTTTAAGTCGCACCTTTTTATGTTTTTTTCAAGGCCTGCGACCTATACACCGGTGCAACCTATATATGGCTTGTTATCACTTTCGGCGAAACAAATTTTTAAATCCAGCTCATTTCACAATTACGTTCATTTATTAAGGAAAAGTTCAGCTCAGACACATATTTGCTATAATTTTTATCAAACAAATAATTGTTTTTAAGTGTTAATCTTCTTAAAAGCCTTGCTGTGCGCTCCTGTGGCAGACATTTGCAGCAGAGCTAAACGTAGGTGTGACCTATACACCGGTGCGACCAATCTAGGGATTTTTCCAATCTATTGGTGATAATTGGACAATGCGACCTATACACAGGTGTGACCTATACACTAGAAAATACTGTACTGAAGGTTTTTAATGACATCTTCTTATCCATAGACACTGGCGATTCTGTGCTGCTTGTCCTACTGGACCTTACATCCACTTTTGACACCATCGATCATGAGATCCTCATTGCTAGGTTGGAGCAGTGGGTGGGCATCACAGGGTCAGCCCTCAATTGGTTCAGATCCTACCTCTCTGGCAGGTCCTTTTGTGTTTCCATCAACGATTTTAGTTCTGCAGTGGCAGCACTTAAATGGGGGGTTCCGCAAGGGTCCATCCTGGGTCCTCTCCTATTCTCTTTATACCTGCTGCCACTTGGTGCTATTTTCCAGAAACACAACATACCTTTCCACTTCTACGCCGATGACTGTCAAATTTACTTCCCCCTAAGCCACAATGGTACATGCTCTATTCAACCTCTGCTCGACTGCCTGGCTGACATCAGGGACTGGATGGCTTTAAATTTCTTAAGTTTCAATGAAAATAAGTCTGAAGCCATGTTGTTCCCTCCCAACGACACGATCACGAACCATTGCATCGACCTTTCTGCTCTAGCCCTGTCTGAAAAACAAAAAGTCACAAATCTGGGAGTGATAATGGATCCTTCCATGAAACTCAACAGTCATGTAAACATGATCGTTAAATACTGTTTTTTCCAGCTGAGGTGACTGTCTAAGCTGAAGCCCATATCATCCAAAAATAACCTGGAGACAGTAATACATGCATTTATTACATCTAGGCATTGTTACTGCAATTCGCTCCTGTTTGGTACGACTACAACTGGTCCAGAACGCAGCAGTCCGATTTTTAACCAGTACCGGCTAAAGAGAGCACATTACACCAGTCTTGGCCTCCCTGCACTGGCAACAAGTTCACCTTCGAATCCAGTTCAAAATACTGTATGTCTACAAATCGCTGAACAGTCTTGCCCCCATCTCTCTGATTTTCTACAGCCGTATGTCCCACCACGTTCTCTGAGGTCATATTCTGTTTTTTCTTCATTTTGTATGTTGCCGATGAGTTGCCTGTTTTTTGTCTGTTTGTACAGCACTTTGGTTGGCCTTGTTCCATTTTAAGTGCTCTATAAATAAAATGGTATGGTATAGTCATATGTAGTTCAACAAAAGATCAACAATGAAATGCTCAAGGCAAGAAGAACCGTCTTGACTCGCCAAAACAACAACAACAAATACCAAAGCATGCGGCAAAAATACAAAAACAAGGCGCCAAAAGTGAAAAACAAATAGGCTACATCTGCAGCAGCATGGTCCTGTTAGCAGCATGGTCCTGTTAGCAGCATGGTCCTGTTAGCAACATGGTCCTGTTAGCAACATGGTCCTGTTAGCAGCATGGTCATAGCAACATGGTCCTGTTAGCAACATGGTCCTGTTAGCAACATGGTCCTGTTAGCAACTTGGTACTGTTAGCAGCATGGTCCTGTTAGCAACTTGGTACTGTTAGCAACTTGGTACTGTTAGCAGCATGGTCCTGTTAGCAACATGGTCCTGTTAGCAACATGGTCCTGTTAGCAACATGGTCCTGTTAGCAACATGGTCCTGTTAGCAACATGGTACTGTTAGCAACATGGTCCTATTAGAAAATTGTGAATTTATGAAAATAAAAAGTTAA
>JBBPBX010003596.1:24364-44033 GCA_038048925.1 Garcialebias charrua
GTGACAGTGGAATTACACTTTGTAAAATTTTAAAGTTCTTCCACCGACCAATGACTCGCTCAACATGTATCCTGACACGAGAAAGCTGTCGTGATGAGTCCACCTCATGTGCAGAGAGCTGTTTCTTTCCCTTTGTGAAATGAGGGATGCGAAGGGTTGCACCATAAGCTGCCAGCTCATCTCTGATTAGAAATCCCCTGTCTGCTAATACCTCATCCTTAGACTCCAAAAGTTGTAAGAAACCAGATTCGTTTGTAATCTGTTTATCGGATACCCGCCCACCCCACCCAGGAGACAGAAAACTAATCGCCCCAGCAGGTGTGATGGCAATTAAATATTTGACTGTGTTATTGTGTTTATAATTTGACCATGTTTGAGCCCTGGCTGTCAAATTACTTGGTCTGGCGATAAAAATTTCAGTACAATCTATGATACATCGACATTTTTTAAATTTACGCTTAAAGAATTTGGGCATGTTTTTAAGTATGGCACCTTTTGTTGGCCATTTAATGAGCGGCTTGAGGATCACGGCCATTACAGGTATCCAAGTTCTGCAAATATTTGAAATGGTGGTTTTTGATACATTGAATCTGTATGCCAAGTCAACGTTACTTAGGCCTAACCTTAATTTCATCAGAACAACTAATAAGTGATCCTCAACACTAAGTTTTTGACAGATTTGGTCTACACTGCCAGTTATTTTTTTAAGTACACATTGGAAGATGACAGATGTAAGTCCTGTGAGAAAAATGAGTTGTGTAAAGTTGCACTTAACAGTTGAATAAGAAAACTGAGATCCTTCCAGTTTATGTTTTAACTTTTGATGTTCAGCCTGCAGCGTGTCAAACTCCTGACGCAGGTGGGCATATTCATTCTGAAGTTGACAGTGCCTCAGGTTCAGTTCATCATATTCAGTCCTTCGGACGACATCTTCTTGTGCTGAAAGTTATGAAAAGAAACGTTAAGCAAATGCACCGAAAAGCAGGAAGCAACACTTTATGCTCTGTGACACAGAACGTGCCTGTGCTGTGACTTGTGTCTTCTTTTTTAGCTGATTAATTTTGAACAAAAGTCGGCTGTACACGATTGTGGGGTCAAAACTGCAATTAAAACAATCGGGTTTGAATAACATATGAGCAGAATGTTGGACGACACCCCTAGTATTTTAGAGATTTTAAATCTATCTATAATTAATTAATTAATTAATGAAACAATAAATTTATTGAAATATTTCTTAGATAGGACATAATTGTACCAGGATCATGTTCCAAGTTGGATTGTTGTTGTTGATCTGAAGTGACACTGCCAGGGCTGGGTTGATGTGATGACATGTGCACACCATCATCTCTCCTCTTTTTCCTCTGGTACCTAAAATAAAATTATGTGAAGATGTTGTGAGACACATAGTAAGTAAACATTTACACATCATCTACTTTTACTACAGAGCTGTATTTCAAAGCCTGCACTACACTAAAGTATGCTAAAGACCATGACAACAGAACAGAAAAAAAATAGTAAAGACAGGCCAAAGCTAATTATCCATACCTTTCCATCTTCGCTCGTGCTCCCTGGCTTTTAGTGTACACAAACACAGACGGTACGAAGTCAGGACTTCGATAATCCAACGACATTTCCCCTGAAAATAAAGCACATAGGCATTTGTTTATTAAGAGCTAGCTTATTAGCAACTAGCTTCTAGCCAACTTTCCGACCGAATTTAACACCAATAAACTGCGTGTAGTTTTTAAAAACAATGTTTAATGACAACCAGGGTTTATGGTGAAAGAAAACTAGATGAGTAACCTTACCTGATATAAAATGGGCACCGCATACTCGTGCATTTTTGATAAAGTCCTAGCTTATTAGCAACTAGCTTCTAGCCAACTTTCCGGCCGAATTTAACACCACTAAACTGCGTCTAGTTTTTAAAAACAATGGTTAATGACAACCAGGGTTTATGGTGAAATAAAACTAGATGAGTAACCTTACCTGATATAAAATGGGCACCGCATACTCGTGCGTTTTTGATGATGTCGTCGGTCCAATCCACCCGCTTGATGGCCTGAAGCCACAGCTTCCTTCGGTGGCTTTGAAATGGTCGATTGCCTCGAGGTATGCGGTAGAACTTCAGTCCTTCCTTAGAAGACCTATTTGTACAACCATATACGCAACATCCTGACATTTTGTTGCTGGTGGAGGAAATTAATTAGCTCGATTCACTCCGCAACTTTGTTATGCTTGGAAAAATGCCTGGGTGGGTGGAGTCTTCTGTATCCACGTTGCGCGCGCAGCCGTCCTTGTTTACAAACACTAAATGGGTCTATTACACACGAACGCACCATCTGTGATGTAACACTGGGCAGAGGGCTCTGGTCTCTTTAATAGCGGACCATTTAAAACCAGACGAATTTATCAATCTATGTGAAGATTTGAGCTATTTGTCTTCATTTTGGGAAGCAGAAAATAGTTTGGGTGATGGAACAAGAAACAACAGGATCTAATTTAGGTCTGATGCTGTATCAGACTTACCTTCATGTCGAGCTGCTCATACCTGCGCACTGTGACAAGCCCAGAGCTCTGCCCGGTGTGACATCACAGATGGTGCGTTCGGGTGTAATCAGATTTCCCATGATTAAACACGGCTTGAAGTTCAAAATCACTTTTAAAGCAAAATTAAAGTGATTTATCATTTTGTTTGCAAAAATGAACATATTTAAATGATAATATATATATATTTTGAGCAATTTTATGAATAGTAAAATTGGCTACATATTTGTGCTTTATGAATAATAGTGGTTAAATATAAAACGGTACACATGTACACCGTTTGAAAACATGTTTGAACATAATGCTAGCTGTTACAATAACCAGTTTTTATCATAGTTTTAGCACTGAATGTATTTTTGGGGTCAGTTTATGGATCTGTTTTCCTGATCAAACTAAAACAAATGGCCGTTTTAAACTTTGGCACACCAGAAACTGTGAAGCGATAAAACATATTGCCTGAATTTACTCGTTCCAATAACAAACTGCTTTTTGTTGGTCCAACTATCCTGGCGGAACAACACTGTTTCTCTTCTCCAACTTTTATCTTTTTCCCAGCCAGATCCTGGTTTCAGGTCCAGTCAGGGGAGAAAGTACAAAGTAAAAAGTTGGATGTAACAGCCGACTGTGGGTTGCTTGTCAGGTTGTGCATGAAGAAGATGAGTGTCACAGAGGAAGCTTGGGAGCTGTGAGGGCGGCTGTTCTCCAGCAGGAACAGATGTCCCCCTTAAACGGCCCCTCCTGGTGGCCCTCGCAATCTGGCAACCCGTCTCCCTTTGCTCCCAATTAGTGGATTAACCTGTGTTGAGGCAACCCGGCTCCCTCTCAACCTCCTCTATCCCCTCCTTAGCCCCTCGCTCCCCATTAGAGAGTAGTCGATGCCAAGAGGGACTAACGGGGACACACAGAAAACACTCACATGAGCATGACTCAAGTCAGAATATCTCCAGCTGTCCTCAGGGGGAGAAATGCTTCATGACAGTTTAGCTGCTGACAGAGCTCCCCAAATGGGACGGCATTGTTGGAAGAGAAGACAAATGGGTTTGTGTGTTTAAAAACAGGACGCTGACATCTTTACTGCACACACGCAGAGTGTCACAGAGGGATTTAAAACATTTTAACTGGAAAAAACTGAGCAGTTTTGGCACTTGTCACTGACCTGTCTCTCTGATTATGTGGCGTCATGCTCCGTTTCTGTTTAAATGTGAAATATTAAACATTTATTGTACTGGTTTGTGTAGGGCCATGGTAGCTTGGAGGTCAGTGCCGCAATCTTGGCTGTAAGTTCACGTCCATGTTGAGTGAAGAGAATGGCATTCGGCGTAAAACAATTGACAAACCCTCCATGCGACTTTGTTCACTGTGGCAGTCCCTGAAATAGGTAGCAGCCATAAATAAATAAATAAATAAATACATAAATACGTAAAATTGTTATTTTGTGTAAACTAGGTAAAAAAAACTAGGTAGGTAGGTTTATAGGTTGGGTTGTTGGTTAGATAGATGGTTAAGTAGGTAGATAGATGTGTTGATTCATAGGTAGGTAGGTGGATGGATGGATAGATTGTTGGATGGTCAAATGGTTGGATGGATGGTCAGATGGTTGGATGTACGAGTGGTAGGGAGGATGTATGGATGATGGGATGGATAGTTGGATGGATGGATGGATGTAGGATTGTAAGATGGATGATGTTTGGATAGATGATGGTAGGATGGATGGTTGGATAATAATGGATGGATGGATGATGGATGGGTGGATGATGGTTGGATGTATGGATGAATGGATGGGTGGATGGATTGGTTAATAATAGATGGATAGGTGGGTGGATAGATGTATGTATGTATGTATGTATGCATGCATGCATGCATGCATGCATGCATGCATGCATCTATCTATCTATCTATCTATCTATCTATCTATCTATCTATCTATCTATCTATCTATCTATCTATCTATCTATCTATCTATCTATCTATCTATCTATCTATCTATCTATCTATGTATGTATGTATGTATGTATGTATGTATGTATGTATGTATGTATGTATGTATGTATGTATGTATGTATGTATGTATGTATGTATGTATGTATGTATGTATGTATGTATGTATGCATGCATGTATGCATGCATGCATGCATGTATGTATGTATGTATGTATGTATGTATGCATGTATGTATGCATGTATGTATGCATGTATGTATGTATGCATGCATGCATGCATGTATGCATGTATGCATGTATGCATGTATGTATGTANACTGATCCATCGTGCTGGCAGCGGCAGTGAAATGACGAGTTGGATTGTCTCTAACAAACATCAGTCGAGTTCAGGCGTTCAATCAGTGGATACTTTGAGAGTGTAGTGATACAAGCCTTCATCTCTCTGATACATTTTTCACTGAAACTCAGTGAAACCCAGAACACTGATTTTATTTTATTAGTTGGAATCAAAACACAAATAAATCAATAATAGACTTCTTTTAATTTGTGTTAATGAATAACCTTGTGTTAAGTAAGCATTATTGATTTCAATGTTTGATAGTCAAACTGTTTAATTCAAGTTGAAAATCCAATGTTATTTCAAAACGTTGATCGTGATGCATTTTTTCCTCTGAAACTGCAGTGAAGAATAATATCTGGGTTGTTATTATCTCAGTAAGGTTTCAAATGGGATGCTGTAATGATGTTTGTTTTAATCATAAGTAACAGGTCAACAGTGTTGTTAATGAGTTAAGACCGTTTTAATCAGTTTTATCATAAAATGAATCAGTTTTATCATAATACTGGCGTCTTAAAACTAATACTTTATCCTTTCTGACATAATCTAACCTCTGCATCCTCTGATGTCACTCTCATGCCTCTCCTGGTGCCATTTGGCCAATCAGAAAGGACTACGTTTCTGGGTCAAGTCAGCTTTAAATACCCTGACTTCCTGTTTTTTCTTCAGTCTAACGGGAGAACTGAGCTGGAAGTTTCTCTCCTAAAAAGCTGATGGACGCGTGGTCAAGCGTCAAAGACTCCGTCCAATCAGCGAGTTTCAGCAAGCTAGCTGAAACCCGACCTTGAGCTCTAAGCTCCATCTGAATGAATTTTCCTCCCAAGGAAAGTTTTATTCTGAAAACTCAAACCAGGAAATGCCGTTACTGCGGTCCGAGTGGAAGCAGCCGTCTGGAGACGCTGAAAACGGTAAACGGACGGACCAGTTGGACCAAGGGGGATTGACCGTCTTCACGAGGTAGCAAAGTCGTCAGATGCTTTGCCAAAGTGTACCGACATTTAGCTGAGATCAGCCGGAGAGCTGCTATATTTCCTGGTTAAATACATCAAGATATTACCTCTCCTTACTTCCTTTTTCCTTCCATCCTCCTCCTAAACTTTCTCCTTATCCAAGCCAGTTAACTAGACTTTAAGTTAATGTGCCTGCAGAATAAGTAAATATGTCAACTTATTACTTGTCTGTTGTATCTAAATTTGAATCTGTCTACAGTTACAGTAGTTATAAGAAATTCCAATCGATCAATTCATGTAAATGTGTGATGTAATTTAATGATTTGTTAATTAAATGATTCAGTTCTGCTGTTTCAACATAAATTAATGTTTCATGTCTTTACATTCCATCACCGAGTCACAGAATTATAATACAATCCGAAAAAGTGAGAACCCGTGGATTATTGATGATAATTTGTGTCAGTCTAAACCCTGCTCAAATTTACATCTAATATATAGATAAATCAGTAAAACTGACCCCCTGCCTATATTATTACAGAGAGTTTCATTAAAATCCACTCGTTCTGGTTCTGGTTGTGGTGACAGAAGGTTTTCAGAGATCTGACCTCCTCCTCACAGTTTGTGTCTCAGCTCCTCTGCCACGTCGAGCCCTCTGCAGCAGAAGCCGATAATTATGGCCGACGGTTCACAGTTTGGATGGCAGGGCTTCGGCGCTGCGCGGCGTCCCGCCTGTCAGTTTAATCACAGAGTCGGCGGCGCCAGCCATGCCGGGGCGGCGCTGCATCGCCTTGTCCCACTCTGCAGAAACCCGACAGACCGGCTGGGCCTGAGGGACGACCTGAAGCGTCAGGGTGGACGGTTCTCTTTGTTCTTTTCACAACATCCCATTGAATTCACTTTATATATGAGCGTCTGTTATTCCTCATATACATATTTTACCTGCTGTGTCCGTAATTATACTTTTCTAATCTACATTTGACCTCTCACAGCTTTCACTGAAATACTGTGTATATTAATACCCTGTGCACAACTTTCATAAGCATATGGATCAAACGTCTCACGTTGACAGAATTTTCATTCACATGCATGAATCTGATCCATCAAATATATAGATTATAGATTTTACACACATGCCATTTATTTCAAACGTAAACAAAACACCAATATAAATGCAACACTTTTGTTTTTGTTCCCATTTTTCATGAGTTGAACTCAAAGATCAAAAATGTGTTCAGGTACAAAATAAACCGTTTTCTCTCAAACATCGTTCACAAATTCATGTAAATCTGTGATGGTGAGAACTTCTCCTTCAGCTGAGATGATCCATCCACCCCACAGATCAAGATGCTGATCAGACAGCATGATTATTGCACAGGTGCTCCTTAGGCTGACCACAATAAAAGGCCACTCTAGAATGTGCAGTTTTACCAGTGAGGCCAGTGGCTGCCAAGAAGTCGTGCATGTTTATGTAGATTCTTGACCTTTGAAGCTACATTTTAAAACCTGATGTCATTGGGGTGGCGTGGTGTAGTGGTAATGGCAGTCGACCCCTGATCGGAAGGTTGGAGGTTCGAATCCCGCATCCGCCCACCATGTGTCGTTGTGTCCCTGGGCAAGACACTTAACCCCGAGTTGCTCCCGGTAGGTCTGGATGGCGCCTTGCAAGGCAGGCTACCACTACCGGTGTATGAATGTCTGAATGAATGGGTGGATGGCTGGTATTGTAAAGCGCTTTGGGGCTCCTCACAGGGGGCTGGAAAGCGCTATATAAATAAGCTCCATTTACCATTTACCATTTACCATGAGCGTTTCCACAGATTTGTTGGAAAAACTCTTGGGAAATGTGAGGACTCCAGTGTCTTTCCACCGTCAACCATTTTCTGCAGCTCCTGAGTGGCGGGCAGCCCCAAAACGTCCCATCTTTCCCATCCAGCTGAAGATCTTCCTCAGCCCCAAGTCCCACCACAACCTGAGACTGGAGTTTGTTACCCATTAATGATAGAGTTTAGTTTAGTTTAGTTTATTAAATTTGTTCATTTTTTTACAAAAGAAACAATACAAGGCAATCTCATAATGATAGTGTACAAAATGTAAAAAAATGAAAGGTGGCAGAAAGAAGAATAAATCTTATTATATCTGCCCCTTATCTCCAACAATCAGATTAAACAACAGTAGTCAAACCATGTAAACAATAATAATCTTCAACCAACTTTTTCCAACAGTCAGGTTAAACAATAATATTCTTCAACCAACAGTACAAAATTACTAACTCTTTTTAATTTTCTAACTAAGTACAAAATGACTAACTCTTTCTAATTTTCTAACTAATACAATACACCTTACGTTATTTCTATAGAGTCTACATGAAATGTACCTTTGTGAAAAAGCCTAACCTTTGTCGTCTCTCTGTGGTCCTTGCAGCTTTGACTCTTGCTGTGGGTTTTCTCCTTTGAGCTCCTGAGTCTTCTCCTGGTGTCTGTTCCTCCTGGAACCTCTTGCATCACATCTACAGACCACACAAGAACTAACATCACTGACTCAGCCTGGCTCTCGTGTCCAACTGGTTACTCGTCTATACCTTTGTTGTCAACCTGGTCCTGAAGTCCTCTGTCCTCCTCTCAGTGCCTACAAGACAAGCAGAAACACAATAAGCAAAACATCTACCACTCCAGCCAAACTGATTTACAAAGCATCTTCACTGCTGCAGATCCTCCTGTTCACATTTACTTGAACGCTGGCTTTAACTCCGGATCAGAAATATCACCAAAACTCACTGAAGACGAGTCTGAGTCCAGTTTTTATCGTCCTCTAAGAAGGACTTCTTGACGTCATTGAAACTGGAAAGCTCTTTGAAAATCAAGACTTGTTTTGAAAGTAGCATCGGCAGCAATGTTCCCTCTAATTTTTCATGTGTCTGAGCATACACACAAGCTCTCTGAGCACACTGAGATCCACTATGAGCAACATCAGGAGTGTGCACTATGACCACACACCTGTTATAAACCTGGGATCATAGAAAGTTACATGGTTTATTAAAAGAATCAGATTACAGCAGCAACTTCCATGAGTTTGCTTTTAATATAAGTGATTTGCCCCACTTAAAATGAAAAAACAAAAACATTGCTGTTCATGAGATGCATAGTATGTTATAGGATATAGGACCAGGAACTGTCCTCTTCACATGATGTGATGCTGCTTACAGCTTCACAGGCATGAAAATAATTACATGTATGTAGTCAGCAGCAGCAGTTCTAATGCAGTAATCTAATAAAGAATCATTGAACAAAGAATTGATCTTTATTCTTTATCTTGCAGCTCCCAGCTGAATGCATGCAGCTCAAAAACCAGTTTTGTTTCTACAGATTCATTTTCTCATTTGAATTAGACGGTATTAACCCTTTAACTTTATTTATTCATGTTCCTCAGAGGGAAAATCAACCTTCTTAATTAAACTGTCAGCCTCAAATAAATAAACAGTATCTAATTTAGATTATTTTAATTTTAATGCTTGTAGGGTTTTTGTTTAAAATCTCTACATTATTATTTTTTATTGACAAAAATATTTATTTTACTGTAGGTTTAAAAAAAGTGTTTTTTCCTCCATTAGTTCACCCTCTGGGTCAACACTAAGGCATTCACACGTGCATTTTCGTAGGAAATGGGTCTGGGTCAACATCTGCAGAGCTCAGAACCGATGCTTGGTTCTGGACCTGCTCCTCTGCACACCTGGCCTCGGTCTGCTCTTTGTCTTGTAACAATCTTCCTCTTCATCATCCCCGCTCTCACTGACTATCATGCACTGAACTCATTCAACTTCTGCATCTTTTTCTTATTTTTCCTGCAGATTTGGTGCTTGACAAATACCTTGTAACTTGGAGCCTCCTTCAGAAAGGAGGAGGGGGTTGGTTCACTAAACTCTCGGTTATGTGCTCATTCAGTTTGCACTACTTCTCATATTTGCACTAATGTTTGTATTACATCACTGCCTATAGTCATAATACTGTTTACATTCTCTGTTTACATACTACTGTTTACATTCAATGTTTACATTTATTACTACTGTTTACATTTACACTACTTTTATATCTACACTACTGCTGATACATATACAGTATTCTCTGACCAGCCTTATTTAAGGATGCCCAATGTGCCTTACTGCATATGCCACTTTTGCCTCTATAACAACATCAACTACTACCTCATACATATACTGTGTACATTAACTCATATGCTGCTTTGCCACTTTGCAAATGTCAATGCTAGAACCTTTAGTTTATTTTATAGTTATACTTTTTATACTTTTTCTATACTAGTATGCAAAAACTCAGGACAGTATTATGTTCATTAAATGTTTAGTGTTTTAGTTTTAGTTTTAGAGTTGGTGTAAATTTTCATACTCTTGTACCACTATGCAAAAACTCAGGACAGTGTTACAGCTTTACTATTTTATGCTTATGTCTATTATTATATGTTTCAGTGTTTCAATGTTTAAATAGTTACTGTTGCACCGAGGGACTGAGAGAAACGCAATTTCAATTCTGTGTATGTCCTGTACATATTGCAGTTCTGACAATAAAGTTGACTTTGACTTTGACTTTGGTTGTTTATGTGTTCAGCGGTGTGTGTGTGTGTGTGTGTGTGTGTGTGGGGGGGCTGCAGCTTCTCGCTGTAACGCGCTTGATATTTGACTTTATTCAGATAAAAGACGTGGTGTGGATTATTGATCATACCTCTGCCTAACAACGTGATTTAAAATCTGTAGTTTTAACACTAATTTAAATTGAGTCGCTGAGATGCAGTCTTTCCTGCTGAAATCATTTGACGTACCTGCGCTCTGACTCGCTCCAAAAGGAGGACACATCGTCATACAGAGGAGGCGCCGGACACTTGAGTTGGAGGAAATATCACCTCCTGTTATGGAGGAGGCAGAGCGCCACTTGTTTCTACAGTAAAACTATATTTTGTCCCGGTGTGACGAACTCCGTCTTCTGCACTGATTTGACTGTGAAGCCGCATACACACATGCTTAATAATAATAATAATGAATTCAATTTATAACGCACTTTTCATTAATGAAAATCTCAAAGTGCTTCATGCTTGCTGTTCAAAGACCCGCCTTCCTGTTAGTAATTGGTCAAAACAACGTGAGCTTCAATATGATTGGATGTAATCGCTGTCCATCAATCATTTTAAGTTGAGGCGGACTGGCGGGCTGACCAGACCCAATCAGATCCCGGCTCTTATGTGGTGCGTTCAAAGCGTATAGGACATACTGCCACCTTCAGTTTAATTTGGATGCGAGCAAATATTTTATTGTGCGCTGAGAATGTGCGGACAGTGCGCAATTGCGCATGCGCGCAGCTTAGAGGGAACATTGACTGCCAGCCACAGAAAAGTGGCTAAAATGAGCATTAGCTGTTGGTTCTGCTCAGACAACACTTCAAAACGTTCTTTAGGATCACATGTAGAACGTGGGGGCGTTCAGTTTTCTCAGCCTGTTGAAGTCACAGATGGCATCAACGAGCCACACCTGTGGACCATCACCTTGAGGAGCTGCAGAAGAGCTCTCTTTGCTGCTCAAGCATTACATGCCTGCCAGTATCTGTGTCACCTTGCATGTTCCTATGATGTGAAAAGATTTACTACGTGTCTCAGCTTCTGCTGCTGACCTGTTCCTGGACTCGTCTGTGTGACTTCTTCAGCCGTCTCCTCGTCTTCCAACCTCCACCTGAGACTTCTGACAGTTTCCTTCATCTTACTGGAACCATGGACCCCCTGCTCCATTGTTGATCCATAACTCCACCTGTAAGACAGACATCACTAATCACCCTCTGATGATCTTCACCGCAGGTTCCGGTCCCTCCGTGCTCGTTGCTGAATTGTTTCACTGTAAATAAATCACTGTTAATTCTTACTGGTCTTGAAGTCTGTTCATTTGGGTCCATGTTCTCTGGTATTCCATCAAACCTTACATGAAGTGGAGTCGTTCGTCTGGCTGTGAAGCAACAAACAAACATAAACAGTTTCTGCTTTGATGGATCAACCTGACGGCTGTGAGACGAGCCGAAGCAGCTGTTCGGCTGTTCCAGCAGAAAGAGCAGGTGCTTCGGCTTGTTAGAGCTGCGGTACAGTTTGTCTTGAAGAGCTCCTCGTCTCCTGCAGCTGCCACTTCACACGGAGACGCCGGTAAAGACCCAGAATGAGTCTGCAATCAGCCTCTGCTCGCAACAAGTCCTTTTTGCTTTTGTAAATTGGTGTCGTTCCTGCAGGGCTTCACTCCAATGCGAACACACACACGAACACACACGAACACACACACATGCACGAGCGGTGACACATCACAAGTGCTGTCTGAATTTCCAGGCCTCATTAATGGTCCGTTTCTGTCTGCGCAGATTTGAAGTGTGTCAGCCGGTGCTGTGTATTCACAGCAGAGACGACATCCTGTCCTGCACAGGGTCGAAATAGATGCTCATTAGCTGCACACACACACACACACACACACACACACACACACACACACGCGCGCACACACACACACACACACACACACACACAGACACCCAGAAAGTCATATGTATTTCTACAGATTCACATTTATTCCACTTTTCTTTAAACTAGACATCATTCAGGCAGGTTGACCTGCAGCCGGACCTGCAGCCGGACCTGCAGCCGGACCTGCAGCCGGCAGCTGCGACTCGTTCTGATGCGGTCCGGAACCAAAACGAGGCCAAGTTGTTCAACGTTTGGTCCTGTTGCTGCTCCGGTACATTCTGGTGTGCATTAATGTGATGCCAGGGTGGAAAGGCATCAGCAATGACCTGAGAGAAACAGTGATGTTTCCTAAATGTCCATTAATCCCATAACTACTTATCTAGTCATTGCTGATGTCTTTTTTTCTTGGCATTAGTAAGATTTGCCTCCTTTTGTTCAGAAACTGAAAAATGAATAAACCTCAAGAAACGAGGCTGACCACAAGAATCTGGCAACAAGTAACATGGTTGCCAGATAGGAAACAAAGAAATATTGAAGAGCTGATTTAAAAATGATTGTAGTTTGACCCACACTGTAGTTTTTGCAGAGTGATGGTGAACTTTGTCACTTACGCCCAATTTACACTACATGCGTTCCGGCTCCGATCCGCTCTGGTCCGACCTCCGCAGCAAATACGCACCCATTATAATCAATGAGAGCGTTCACACTGGCTCCGCACGGCGGCGGCAAGGCGGCGGCGAGCAGCGGCGAGCGGACGGCAGTCCGTCAAAATTAGAAACCGATCCTATTTCTGCCGGACGCCGGAGCTGTGCCGGAGTCAACTTTTAAAGATTACGTCGCACCAACAGGAAAAGGAACGAGCACAACATCCGTATTTACAAAATAAAATCACCACGGGCGGACTAATCCTAGCTCTATACGGATTTATTTGTACAAAAATGCTGTCAAACTATCATTTATGACTACGCCTACAAACGCAATACAAGAAATAAAAAATAAAAAAAGTATTTTATTCTGAAATGTAATAAATCACGTCCTGTCGCTCATTTACGAGAGAAGATCAAGGCAGACGCAACAATGGACGAGGAGAGACTTATTGTTGAAGTTGAGAATTACACTATATTATATGACACCAGTCATCCGAATGAATTGTTTTTTTCTGACTTCCTTATTTATCACTTGATTTATCGCGCATCCAGGCGGACCGGAGCGGAGGTAGTGGAAACTGGACTTGAAACGCTCAGCTGCGACCTGCGGAGCGGAGCGGAGCCGGAACACATAGTGTAAATTGGGCGTTAGAAATATAAAGTTTGTTGCCGTTCTAAAGTTAGAGCGTAGCACATAGTTTGTGGTAAACTCCAACAACGGATTGTGTACAAACTGTCAAATGATCCTCGAGTTTTGATGTTTGGTCTGAAACAGAAGAAATGGTTTTGAAGGTTCGATCGACGGCACCGTCCATGAACCAGCGGCTGCTTCTGGTCATTTGTGAGTTTGTTGAGGGTTTAACGTGCGGAGCTGAAAAGAAAAGACGGTTGTTTTGTCAGAACTTTACAGGTGAAGCAGGAGTTCAACCCGTTGCTTCGTGAAGCCTCGTTATCCAGATGAACTCAAATCAATCATTAGAGAAGTGATCTGGAAATGCTGTGACTGTTGAGGACTGAGGAAGTTCTTCAAGACTCAATAAGACGTCCGGTTCGTTGGGACCGGATCTCATTTTATGAAATCAAACAACTTCCTTTTCCCTCCAGGAGCTCACTGTCCAACTTGTCTCTCAGGAGGACAACTAGATAAGCCTGTCTCCTGCCGTGGACCTTCTCAGTGTCCTAATGATGTCCAAAGTAAAAAAGGGTGACGTGCAAACACCAGCTGCAAAACACACGAGAAGAACCACAAGAAGTTCTTTACCTCAGTCCAGCACTTAATCTCTATATGAGGGGGTCAGAGACACCCACCCTGTGGTGCTCCTTTGTGCTGTGAAGCAAAGTAGTAACAGAGGCTAAACAGTTGACGTGTGCAAAGATAAGCCGGTGCCGTGGCTCAATGATAACAAAAATCAGATTTATTACTGAGCAGCTTCGTGCTTCATTTTAAAAGTTATTTAACCACAAAGAGACTCAATAAACTAAGTTTATAATTTATCTTTTATCGTTTGACGATACACGGCAGACGTCCGTCACATTTAGTGCGCTCCATGTCAACCCCGCTGAGTTCTGCTCCACGCCTCTTTTAGTTCAGTGACGATCGCTTCGTAGTCGTGTTGTGGGTATGTTTCACGAGACGTGAAAGACAAATGATGAACATCTGGCAAGTCGTGGGAAACAGGAGTGAAAGGCTGAAGAGGGAGGCGGTGCCAGTAAAGACTAATGGGAATGGAGAACAGGTGAAGTGGGCGTGGCCTGACTGAGGAGAACAGAGCAGCTGTGAAAAAGTAATGAGAGAAGAGGACAAAACAACGAACCAAACAAACCAAAAACTGTCCCAGATCAGCCAAAAAGCACAGACTGTGACGACTTGAGGTGATGAGCGAGACAAAGCAGCTGAGAGCAGCAGGTTAAACGATGGAGGCTGAAGGAAAACAAACAGAAGAGCCTCTGGATGAGTTCTTCACCGCAGACTCAGACGGACACGATGATCCCCACAGCTGGCCTCGGTAAAAAAAAAAAATCTTTAATCATCTTCAGAGAGGCTTAAAAACTTAAAGCGTCCCGAGCGCACGAGGACAATTCTGTTTTATTTATTTATTTTTACAGACCAGCTCGTTTCAAGACTTCAGCTCTCATTAAGCGACGGACTGACGTTCTCCTACAAATCCTGGGATTACGAGGAACATATTTTAGTCCCAAACGAGCTGAGCGGGCGCAGCAGGACCCGTCCTGAGGATGAAACGTGTTCTTGAGGGACGCGTGCTTTTCCCTCCATGTCTGCTGAGGGTTGGTGTAGACCAGGGGTCTGCAACCTGCGGCTCTGGAGCCACATGCGGCTCTTTGGTCCCTCCGCAGCTTTTCAAGCTTTGACCAAAACTGACACAAAACTGAATTTTATAGGATGTTGTACCCACAACAAAAAATGACGAGTTTTAGCTGTTTTTCTGTCATTTCCTTTGCAAATATGTGGACACTAGTACAAATACACAGAGTAAATTATACTCCTTTAACTTTATGCTTTTTTCTTCTTTAAAGTAGGCTATTCAATTTCTCCACAATAAAAAACAAACACATAAGCCTGAACTGTTCATTGTTTGTTTAACATGTAGTGGACCTACCCAGGGTCAAACTAAGGTTTTTGAACTGGCCAGAGATGACCTTTACTGACCTCTCAGTAAAACAAGACATTTACTACAAATTATTCCATTAGTTGTAATCTGAGAATATAGTCACCAAAAGAGACTATTTCTATCTTTGATTTTATTCTAATGTAATCAAAAGAATAACTTTTGTCATTTTCATGATATATGTTATATGCTGTTATTCTTTAAATGTGAAACATCAATGTGTCATTTCTGCAAATGAAAAGGTGTCAAAGTTCAGCTAAAATGTCAAACTGACTTACACAGAAATTGTTTTTGTCGAGTTTCAGCTAAAACTCTCATCTAGCGTCTGAAAGTCTCTTCACTCAGATACTTTTCCTAAACAATCCCTTCTGCGCTGAATTTCACCTTGAATAGTGATAACAAGTGGACCAATGAAAAAGAGCCAAGTCTCACTCCTCTCGGATCTTCTATTAAGTTCTAAGCTGTTGCTGGAACGGGGGAGTCTGCTGGGAACTTCAAAGAGATGTGAACTTTTCCCAAAGAGCTGGGTGGACGTTTAGTCAAACGCTAAGGGCACGTCATCCAGCTAAGGACTGATAACATGCTGTTATGAGTCCACTTAGAACAAGCGTAAGCTCAAAACTTTGTTATTCCTTCCTGGAATAAGTTTATCTTGAAGTCAGAGGCCAGTAGCTGACATATTTTCTGATGACCAACGCGAAACCAGGAGACGTTGAAAACGTAAACGAGGACCAGCTTGGACGTGCTGGGCCTGAAGGACTCTGTGCATCTGAAAGGCTGGTGTCATCTCTTTATTCAGACTCGTCGTCGAAGGTAAAGAGCTGTTTACAAACGTACCTGGGGTTTAGCAGAAGTCGGATGGGAAGTGTCATTTCTGGTTACCCTCAAGATAAATAACTTCCTCCTTTAACCTCTCCTTCTTAAATTTCTCCATCTCCATTTCTAAGCTGGAAACTATATTTAAGCTAAAGAGCCCTCAGACTAAATATGTTTAACATCCAGTATTTATGTCTGTTGTGTTGTAATTTAACTGTGCTGACGTTTTAAATTACAAGAAAGTGAAATCATGTCAATCAAGTGTAATGGTGTTAATTTAGTTGATTTATTTTAAATAAATGATAGTGTCTTTGACATATCAAACTAAGTTAACGTCTCTTGTCACTTAATGGCTTTATTTATTTATCCATCATAAAGATCACAGAAATATTGGGTAAACTGAAAAAGAAAAGAATCCGTGAAATTACTATTCAATCTGAATAAGTAAATTAATTAAGGATAAAGAGGTCAGCTTAATACTGACCCCTGCTAAAATCCTTTACATCTGGGTGACACCGTATGTGTTTAAAGACACAATCTGGTGGCCCCCTCGTGTTTCCTTCAAACAAAAAAATATATATTTTTTTTCTTTTACAAGAATCCAGCCTTCTGTGATAGATTTGCAACTGATATGAGCACCAGTGATCCCCCACAACCCAGAAAGTAAAAAGCAAGTAAAGATAATGGATGGATGGAAACCAGTCTTTTCTTTTGTCTCAAAATGAAAAAATATCAATAAATGTTAACAATCATTAGATGTTTTTAGTTTTATAACTTAACGCCAAAACATCCCTCTAATACCCTGATGCATGCTCAATAATCCAGGTAGAAAAATCAAAAAAAGCTAAGTCTCGTCCTCTGGACATTCAAAAAACAAAACAAAACAAAGAATTGTAGAAACGTTTCGTCTTTCATCCGAAAGACTTCCTCAGTCTGAGGTGCTGTATTCAGCTCAGTCTTATAAATAGCACCCTCTCACAGTGGATCAACCAGTTGGCTGATGACAGCCTGAAACCAGCTGCTCACATGATCAAGGAGGACCATCAGCCTAACGATGGATCGTTAGCACCCTGATGGTTGTTTGCTATTCACAGAGGGCTGAGTGATACTAGCAATAACAGCATTGTAAGAGGGGGACAGTTGAACCCAGAGGCCTCCACCTCTGTTTAATGATGGACGGTTTCTTTTCACTGTTCGGACGAAAGACGAAACGTTTCTACAGTTTTTTTTTGCTTTGTTTTGTTTTTTGAATGTCCAGAGGACCAGACTTAGCTTTTTTTGATCCCTCTAACACACTTAAAGTGGGCCATGGGCCACCAGTTGATAATGACAACTGCAGTGAGTTTTGCAGCTCTGGACACATTTAATCTACCGGTAGTGAACGAAGGGGCAGAAATGGCTCTTTTGATCCTAAATGACCCCTGGTGTAGAAGGTCTGTGAGTAAAACTCTGACATGAAACTGAAACACAGACCAGAAGGTTTCACTCAGAAGTTCACATTCTGAGTTTGAAATTGGAAAAATAATCTCGTTTGTGATGGAATAAAGTACTTCCTGTGTGTTTTTCACAGTAACTCCTGCAGAATGTTCATGTTTTCTTTGGACTGACTCGTTCAGTGAGGGTGGGGGCTGTTGCAGGGATCCTGATGGGAAAAGATCCACAAAAATGCTTTGTGAAATCTGTTGGGACTGATTTCTTTCCATATTTCCACCATCACACTTACTTTTAGCAGCAGAGATGGGTGAGTGGGTAAGGCATTGGACTTGTAGTCCAGTGCGTTTCACTGTGCAGGTTCAAACCCTGCTCACAGTGATCGAACCAGAAGGTGTTATGTGTGTTAGATAAATTTATGGTTTCATGACTGAAGGAGTCTCCACTGTCCATGAACTGATGACAGATCATGTTAAATTCTGTTGTCTTGTCAAAGATGTCCTACATTTTGACCAAGTGTGTTTCATGAGTGGGCATGGGTTACCTGGACATGTGGACTGAGGTGGTTTGGACACGTCCAGAGGAGGTACAGTGTGTATATCGGTAGAACGATGAAATGCAGCGGCCATGAAAAAAACAAAGAGGAAATGTATGGATGCACTTTAAAGAGGGGCTAAACTCAAATTTAACTTTTTTAATCTGATAAACTCCCTAGAATGTGTCCAGAATGTTGTATAGCACTATGTCTGTGTTAATCTTCACATATTTGTGCGTATTAGTTTAAATCGGCAATATTTGGTCTAAAAACGTGTTTACGGTAATCCTATGGGTTGAACATAAATATTGCAGCTTAATTTTCGTATTGGTCAAGGACTGTTCACTCTGACGTGTCTTGTACACTCTGACGTCACGAAAGTGGTTCAAGCAGAGCCAATCCCCTGCAGAGATGAGAAGGTCCGCTGCAGTTCATACCTTATATGGAAGTGGTACATTGCACTCCGGAACAGCTCTGCAACAAAGCATATTATAGTTTTTGGAATGGCACTAGTTATTTGTATATTTTAACTTATTTATTTTAAGAAAACTTTTCACGTCATCAAAACTATTTGGTTGTATTCGTTTTGTTATGGTGCAATGGACAGGAAAAGCATGTACTGTACTGTATGCCAAGTTGGAGCAGTGGTGGAAGCACAGGTTTGATCCACGGTCACGGAATACGTTGTGGTATTATTATTCTTTTTTTAGGCCTTTTGTTTTGGATAGATCGGGTGGGAATAGATAAATACATCTACATATTTATTCTTTGTTGTTGCTTGCTGTAAGTTGTTTGCTAGAGTTTTAGTTTGTTTTAGTTTGTTGCTAGAGGGGGCGTGAACGCAGCACATCCACCCACCTCCTCCCCTCCTTGTCTCTCGACACGCCCATTTTCATGAGGGTTTTGAATCTGGTCTGGGGGCGGAGCTACCGTTTCACAGTGGGTTGAGTGCCACTTTAAGAGGACATGGAGGTAGATGATGTCAGGACAGAGGACAAAGAGGACAGAAGGGAGAGGGTGAGACGACTGAGGACGACTCTCTGTGGAGACCCCCGGAGAGGGAACAGCTGAAAGTCAAGTAAACGTCGATTACCAAATGCTTCTGTGAATACTTTGCAGCCTAACTCATCTCCATATTCGTGATGTCATCAACTGTGATGGCCCAGAAGTTAAGGCGCTGGACTCGAAATCCAATGGGGTCTCCCCGCGCTGGTTCAAACCTTGCTCATAGCGATAAACCAGAAGTTGTACCATGTGTGTTTTCATATTGATTCAGGACTGAAGGAGTCTCCACTGATCATGGAAAATTATTTTGTTTGATTCAAAGATGTTTTGTATTTTGACC
>JBBPBX010003596.1:44298-57419 GCA_038048925.1 Garcialebias charrua
GTTAGAAATGCAGCTGCCAGGAAAAAGACAAAGAGAAGATACATGAAGGTACCGTAGTTGGACTGAGGACAGAGGACACAATGGAGAAAGTGAGCCGACTGAGGCCGACTCTCTGTGGAGACCCCTGAAGAGGGAACAGCTGAACGACAACAAATACCATACCATTTTATTTATGAAGCACTTTAAACCGCGACAAGGCAAACTAAAGTGCTGAAAGTAAACCTGGATTACCAAATGATTGTGTGAATGTTTTTCAGCCTAACAAATCTCCATATTCATGACATCATCAGCTGTGATGGCCGAGAGGTTAAGGCGTTGGACTCGAAATCCAATGGGGTCTCCCCGCGCAGGTTCGAACCCTGCTCACAGCGATTGAACTAGAAGTTTTTCCGTGTGCGTTTTCAGTTTGTTATATGGTTTTAGGACTGAAGGAGTCTCCACTGATCATGGTAAATTATTTTGTTTGACTTCAAAGATGTTTTGCATTTTGACCAGTTGTGTTTCATCAGTGGAAATAGGTTACCTGGACATGTGGAATGAGATTGTTTGGACATGTCCAGAGGAGGGACAGTGGTTTGGACATGTCCAGAGGAGGGACAGTGGTTTGGATATGTCCAGAGGAGGGACAGTGGGTATATTGGTAGAAGGATGTTAGAAATGCAGCTGCCAGGAAAAAAGAGACAAAGAGGAGATATATGGATGCAGTTAGAGAGGACATGAATGTAGTTGGAGTGAGGACAGAGGACACAAGGGAGAAAGTGAGACGACTCTCTGTGGAGACCCCTGAAGAGGGAACAGCTGAACGACAACAAGTAAACCTGGATTACCGAATGATTCTGTGAATACAATGCAACCTAACTCATCTCCATATACATGACATCATCAGCAGTGATGGCCGAGATGTTAAGGCGTTGGACTCGAAATCCAATGGGGTCTCCCCGCGCAGGTTCAAAACCTGTTCACTGTGGTGAAAGTACAACCTGTTTACATGAAGTCATCAGACATGTTTTGTGGTTATATAGTAAGTAAGTAAGTAATGTTTATTTCTAGAGCGCTTATCACAGACATAAAATCACAAAGCGCTGTACAACAAAAATCAATGGCAAAAGTATACACAGAATAAAACAAGCATAAAATCTACAAATATCAATCAATGACAAATACAATAAAATCATTACATAAAAGCCTGAGCAAATAAAAGTGTTTTCAGTTGTTTCTTAAAAACCTCAACAGAGTCAGCAAAACGAAGCTGCAGGGGCAGACTATTCCAAAGCCTGGGGGCCACTGACTGAATATGTTCAATATATGTTGAATAAAGTGCAGGATCTCTGTCCACTTCAGGTACTGAGGATTAACTAATGGAGATAAATCCTCAGTGATCTGGTTTTGTTTGACTTCTTCACTTCAGAGTTGTTTTGGCTTTAAATCATGTGTGTTACATGAGTAGACATGTGATACCTGTGTCTCTGGACTGAGATGGTTCAGGCATGTCCAGAGGAAAGACAGAGGGTATATTGGTAGTAGGATGTTAGAAGAGCAGCTGCCAGGAAGAAGTAGATCTATGGATGCAGTTAGAGACAACATGGAGGTAGTTGATGTGAGGACAGAGGACAGAATTAGAAGGAGGACGATGACTCACTTGGGAGACCCCTGAAGAAGGAACAGCCAAAAGAAGACATGAGGAAGCATCACCTTCTTCTACAGCTTGTCTGTAGCCGGGTCACGGAGGCAGTAGGTCCAGGATAGAATCCAGACCTCCCTCTCTCCAGAGACCCCGATGTCCTCCCAGGACAGAGAAGATACACCAACTTTACAGCTTTTCCTGGGTCTTCCACGTGGCCTCTTACCAGCGGGACGTGCCTGGAAAACCTCCAAAGAAAGCTGTCCAAGAGAAAGCCTCATCAGATGTCCGAACCACCTCAACTGACTCCTTTCGATGCAGAGAAGCAGCCGCTCTACCCCGAACCTTTTCCAGATGATGGAGCTCCTCAACATATCTCTAAGGCTGTTCCTGGCCTCCCTACGAGGGAAGCTAATTTCAGATTCTTGTTTCTGGGATCTCGGTTTTTTCGGTCATCATCCAGACCTCATGACCATAGGCAACAGTTGGAATGTAGACCGGCCAATAAATCAAAAGCTTCGCTTTTCAACTCAACTCTGTATTCACCACAACTGACCAAGAAACGCCCTCATTACTGAGGGCAAGGCCCCAATCTGTCAATCCTTCTCATGCTGCATCCTATCATCACTCATGAACAAGATGTCCAGATACTTGAACTCCTCCACCTGAGGGAAAGTATCCCCCTGACCCGGAGATTGTATTCCACCCATTTCCAGTCAAAAACCATGGCCTCAAAAGGAACTGACTCTCATTCCAGCTATTTCACACTCAGCTGTCAACCGCCCCAGTGCACGCTGAAGGTCTTGGACTGAAGATGTTAGCAGAACACATCATCCTCATAAAGCAGACACAAGGTCCTGAGGTTCCCAAACCAAAGATCCTCCACTACTGCGCCTCGAGATCCTGTCAATGAACAACACAAACAGGATCAGAGACAGGGGACAACCCACACAGAGTCCAACCCAAACTGAGAACGAGCTTGACTTTGTGCCAAGAATGCAACCACAACTCCTGCTTTGGTTCTACAGGGAACAGGTGGTCCTTAAAAGAAACCCAGGTACTCCCATAGCACCCCCAAAGAATGCCTCAAGGAAGACGGTCATAAGCCTTCTCCAGATCCACAAAACACATGTAGACTGGAGAGGCAAACCTCCAAGTCCCCCTTAGCAACTCTGCAAGGGTGAAGATCTGGTCCACTTTTGTCCATAACTAGGATAGAAGCCACGCTGTTCCTCCTGAATCTGAGGACCAATCGGTCGGAGCCTCCCTTCCACCACCCCGGAGTAAACATGGATTAGTATTTACAAACCATAGTCTATGTCTTGTACTTGTACTTTTGAGACTAATTCATCTCCATGTCTCACCATAAGACTTTCAAAAATCACCTGTGATGGTTGAAGTGTTGGACTCAAGAGCTCAAGGACGCTCCCTGTACAGGTTCAAACCCTGCTTACTTTGACTTCATGTGTTTGCTGACTGAACAATTATTTTTCATAAAAGTGTTGTGGAAGCTCTTCTCGTTATTAACAATTCCTCCTGTCCTTCACTTACGTGAATATTTCAGTCTAATTCATATCCATGACTCTGAAGTAATCAGCTGTGATGGCCGAGAGGTTAAGGCGTTGGACTCGAAATCCAATGTGGCCTCCCCGCGCAGGTTCAAACCCTGCTCACAGCGATCAAACCAGAAGTTGTTCCATCTGCGTTTTCAGTTTGTTATATGGTTTTAGAACTGAATGAGTCTCCACTGATCATGGTAAATTGTTTTGTTTGACTTCAAAGATGTTTTGCATTTTGACCAGTTGTGTTTCATCAGTGGAAATAGGTTACCTGGACATGTGGAATGAGATTGTTTGGACATGTCCAGAGGAGGGACAGTGGTTTGGACACGTCCAGAGGAGGGACAGTGGTTTGGATATGTCCAGAGGAGGGACAGTGGGTATATTGGTAGAAGGATGTTAGAAATAAAGTTTCCAGGAAAACAGAGACAAAGAGGAGATATATGGATGCAGTTAGAGAGGACATGAATGTAGTTGGAGTGAGGACAGAGGATACAAGGGAGAAAGTGAGACGACTCTCTGTGGAGACCCCTGAAGAGGGAACATCTGAACGACAACAAGTAAACCTGGATTACCGAATGATTCTGTGAATACGATGCAGCCTAACTCATCTCCATATTCATGACATCATCAGTTGTGATGGCCGAGAGGTTAAGGCGTTGGACTCGAAATCCAATGGGGTCTCCCCGCGCAGGTTCGAACCCTGCTCACAGCGGTGAAAGTACAGTCTGTCATTATTGAAGTTTAAATGATGTCACCAGAGATGTTTTGTGGTTATACGTTGAATAAAGTGCAGGGTCTCTGTCCACTTCAGATACTGAAGATTAAGTAATGGAGATAAATCCTCAGTGATGTGGTTTTGTTTGACTTCAGAGTTGTTTTGGCTTTAAATCAAGTGTGTTATATGAGTAGACATGTGATACCTGTGCCTCTGGACTGAGATGGTTCAGGCATGTCCAGAGGAAAGACAGAGGATATATTGGTAGTAGGATGTTAGAAGAGCAGCTGCCAGGAAGAAGTAGATCTATGGATGCAGTTAGAGACAACATGGAGGTAGTTGGAGTGAGGACAGAGGACAGAATTAGAAGGAGGACGATGACTCACTGTGGAGACCCCTGAAGAAGGAACAGCCAAAAGAAGACATGCGGAAGCATCACCTTCTTCTACAGCTTATCTGTAGCCGGGTCACGGAGGCAGTAGGTCCAGGATAGAATCCAGACCTCCCTCTCTCCAGAGACCCCGAGGTGCTCCCAGGACAGAGAAGATAGACCAACTTTACAGCTTTTCCTGGGTCTTATACGTGGCCTCCTACCAGTGGGATATGCCTGGAAAACCTCCAAAGAAATCTGTCCAAGAGAAAGCCTCATCAAATGTCCGAACCACCTGAACTGACTCCTTTCGATGCAGAGAAGCAGCCGCTCTACCCCGAACCTTTTCCAGATGATGGAGCTCCTCAACATATCTCTAAGGCTGTTCCTGGCCTCCCTACGAGGAAAGCTAATTTCAGATTCTTGTTTCTGGGATCTCGGTTTTTTCGGTCATCATCCAGACCTCATGACCATAGGCAACAGTTGGAATGTAGACCGGCCAATAAATCAAAAGCTTCGCTTTTCAACTCAACACTGTATTCACCACAACTGACCAAGAAACGTCCTCATTACTGAGGGCAAGGCCCCAATCTGTCAATCCTTCTCATGCTGCATCCTATCATCACTCATGAACAAGATGTCCAGAAACTTGAACTCCTCCACCTTAGGGAAAGCATACCCCCGACCCGGAGAGGGTATTCCACCCATTTCTAGTCAAAAACCATGGCCTCAAAAGGAACTGACTCTCATTCCAGCTATTTCACACTCAGCTGTTAACCGCCCCTGTGCACGCTGAAGGTCTTGGACTGAAGATGTTAGCAGAACACATCATCCTCATAAAACAGACACAAGATCCTGAGGTTCCCAAACCAAAGATCCTCCACTACTGCGCCTTGAGATCCTGTCAATGAAGAACACAAACAGGATCAGAGACAAGGGACAGCCCACACAGAGTCCAACCCAAACTGAGAACGAGCTTGACTTTGTGCCAAGAATGCAACCACAGCTCCTGCTTTGGTTCTACAGGGAACAGGTGGTCCCTAAAAGAAACCCAGGTACTCCCATAGCACCCCCAAAGAATGCCTCAAGGAAGACGGTCATAAGCCTTCTCCAGATCCACAAAACACATGTAGACTGGAGAGGCAAACCTCCAAGACACCCTTAGCAACTCTGCAAGGGTGAAGATCTGGTCCACTGTTGTCCATGACCAGGATAGAAGCCTCGCTGCTCCTCCTGAATCTGAGGACCAATCGGTCGGAGCCTCCCTTCCACCACCCCAGAGTAAACATGGATTAGTATTTACAAACCATAGTCTATGTCTTGTACTTTTGAGACTAATTCATCTCCATGTCTCACCATAAGACTTTCAAAAATCACCTGTGATGGTTGAAGTGTTGGACTCAAGAGCTCAAGGACGCTCCCTGTACAGGTTCAAACCCTGCTCACTTTGACTTCATGTGTTTGCTTACTGAACAATCATTTTTCATAAAAGTGTTGTGGACGCTCTTCTCGTTATTAACAATTCCTCCTGTCCTTCACTTACTTTAATATTTCAGTCTAATTCATCTCCATGACTTTGAAGTAATCAGCTGTGATGGCCGAGAGGTTAAGTGGTTGGTTAGCCATTGCTGCTTTAGCTGCTAAACACGCCGACAGCGACTTTTGTGAGGGCAAACGAGCTAAGCCGTTCGGTGTGTTAGTTAAAATCCAGCCTTCGTGTCACGATTTTGTGCAGTTTTAGGTGAAATCGACAGTAGAGCTCGTTGTGTTAGCTAGCTCATGTGGAGTTAGCAGAGCTGTTTCTTCCCAACTTCCAGGACGTTCAGTGAACTGTGGCTTTCTCTCATCGTGACCGCGTGTTGTTAACTAGCAGGTTTCAAAAGCAGGTCAACCCTTCTCTGCTGGTGAAAGAAATAATTGTTCAGTTTTGTGGTCGTGCACAAGCTTTGATCCAAGCAAGGCATTCAGTTTCACATATAGGGAAACGGTGAATTTTACTTCCACAAATACGGTCAGGGTACCTGACATCTCCTGTACAGATACCCCACTGACGGTGGAGGAGCATTTTTCCAGCCCTGACGCAGAAAAATTCTGCACGTATGCTAGCTAGCAATGTAAGTAGCATGTGGTGCCGGTCTCACAAACGCTACCGTAGCGTTTGTTTTGTGAGACCGGCACGCACGTGGAAGCTGCACTGTGACGTGTTATGGGCATTAGCCAATGAAACGCGGCCCTGTGGGCGGAGCTTGGTAAGGTCCACTCTGTATTCACCACAACTGACCAAGAAACGCCCTCATTACTGAGGGCAAGGCCCCAATCTGTCAATCCTTCTCATGCTGCATCCTATCATCACTCATGAACAAGATGTCCAGATACTTGAACGCCTCCACCTGAGGGAAAGTATCCCCCCGACCCAGAGATTGTATTCCACCCATTTCCAGTCAAAAACCATGGCCTCAAAAGGAACTGACTCTCATTCCAGCTATTTCACACTCAGCTGTCAACCGCCCCAGTGCACGCTGAAGGTCTTGGACTGAAGATGTTAACAGAACACATCATCCTCATAAAGCAGACACAAGGTCCTGAGGTTCCCAAACCAAAAATCCTCCACTACTGCACCTCGAGATCCTGTCAATGAACAACACAAACAGGATCAGAGACAAGGGATTTCCCAAACAGAGTCCAACCCAAACTGAGAACGAGCTTGACTTTGTGCCAAGAATGCAACCACAACTCATGCTTTGGTTCTACAGGGAACGGGTGGTCCTTAAAAGAAACCCAGGTACTCCCATAGCACCCCCAAAGAATGCCTCAAGGAAGACGGTCATAAGCCTTCTCCAGATCCAAAAAACACATGTAGACTGGAGAGGCAAACCTCCAAGGCCCCCTTAGCAACTCTGCAAGGGTGAAGATCTGGTCCACTGTTGTCCATGACCAGGATAGAAGCCACGTTGCTCCTCCTGAATCTGAGGACCAATCGGTCGGAGCCTCCCTTCCACCACCCCGGAGTAAACATGGATTAGTATTTACATTGTTTTTGTACCTGACTCTGCGCGTTTTTTGCGGGAGAATTATAGCCGTACTGAACTGTTAAGAATCGGAGCGGATTTACCACTGGGCACAGCTGATATCAGCAACAAACTCAAATCAGAGCTCGGAAGATTGGAGCTGTTAAGAACATCTTTCTGGAAGCAGATGCGCTCCGGTTCACGCTCCAGGGGAAAGAAAAGGAAGCGGTGCTCCCGAGGAAAGAAGCGGGGCTGCCGAGCAGGAATTATGACGAGACTGCGGGCAGACGCTAAAACCGGGAGACCCCCGATGCCGGCTCTTTTTCTGTCCAACGTCCGCTCGCTGGACAACAAAATGGATCTACTTCGTTTGAGAGTGACCACGTCGGAGGAAATGAGGAGGTGCTCTGTGCTCTGCCTCACGGAAACGTGGATCTCTAAGGATACACCGGACTCTGTTTATGAGCTGGACAACAGGCTCTTTTTCAGAACGGACCGGTGCACCGAGACTACGGGGAAAACACGAGGCGGTGGTGTTTGTATTTACGTGCACAAAGACTGGTGTACGAAATGTGCTATGATCAAAAGGCTTTGTTCAGCTGCCGTGGAGTTGATCACAGTAAGGTGCCGCCCGCACTACCTCTCCCGCGACTATTCTGTGATTCTAATCAGTGCTATTTACATAGCGCCTGATGCTAATGCTAATGACGCCCAGGGAGAAATTCATGACTTACTCACCTCGCTGCAGTGTAAATATCCTGAGGGGCTCTTCATTGTTTCTGGTGATTTCAATCACGTGGACCTACAGGCCTCTCTCCCAACCTTCAATCAGCACGTTTTCACAGCAACAAGAGGAAATAAAACGCTTGACCAAGTCTACACTAATGTGAAGGGGGCGTACACGGCGAAGCCACGCCCACCGCTCGGGGCTTCCGACCACTGTGCTTTGATGTTGGTCCCAAGACAGCTCCCCCCACTCAGGCGCTCCAAGCCGGA
This sequence comes from Garcialebias charrua, assembly GCA_038048925.1. Taxonomy (NCBI): domain Eukaryota; kingdom Metazoa; phylum Chordata; class Actinopteri; order Cyprinodontiformes; family Rivulidae; genus Garcialebias; species Garcialebias charrua. Next base: position 52,571 of record JBBPBX010003596.1, read on the forward strand.
ACAAAGAGAGATCAAACTGTGGCTTCAAGATAGTACCCCCATGCTGAAAGACTGTTTTGAGAAGACAGACTGGTCTGTCTTCAGGGAGGCAGCTACTGAAGGGAGTTCAGTTGATCTGGAACTTTATGCTTCCTCAGTTCTGGGTTACATCAGCACATGCTCTGAAAATGTATCCATAAAAAAATATGTTAAATCTTACCCGAACGGAAAACCCTGGTTAAATAAAGAAGTCCGCACCCTGCTAGCAGCCAGGGACACTGCATTCAAGTCCGGAGATACAGAGGAGCTGAGAAAGAGCAGGAAAGAACTGGAGGATGGCATTAAGAAGGCCAAGGCCACGTATGCACAGAGGATCGAGGGACAGTTCACCTCACAAGACCCACGGAGCATGTGGAAGGGTATTAAATGCATAACAGATTACAAAGGCAAGAACAAACAATGCCCCAGGGACCCATCTCTGCCTGATGCCCTCAATAAGTTTTATGCACGTTTTGAAGATCCAAACAGACCAGCTAGCACCAGACTCACCTCATCACCAGATGAAGAGCATCTCAGAGTGACCGCAGCAGAAGTGAGAGGCAGTCTCAGAAGGATCAACCCTCATAAAGCAACCGGACCAGACAACATCCCAGGGAAAGTTCTGAAGGAATGTGCGGACCAGCTCTGTGAGGTGCTGGCTGACATCTTCACCACCTCACTTGCACTGGAGTCAGTTCCCACCTGCCTGAAGACTGCCACCATCATCCCAGTCCCAAAAAGCTCCACAGTGACTGGTCTGAATGACTATAGACCGGTGGCCCTCACCCCGATAGTCGCTAAATGTTTTGAGAAACTGGTCATGTCCCACATCAAGACAACCGTCAACATCAACGAGGACCCTCATCAATATGCATACCGCGAGAACCGATCAACAGAGGACGCCATCTCCTCTGTGGTCCACACTGCTCTCACCCACCTGGATCAGAAGGACTCATACGTGCGTCTGCTCTTTGTGGACTTCACATCTGCCTTCAACACCATGATCCCCCAAACTCTGATAGACAAACTATCTACACTTGGACTAAGCCCCTCCATTTGTAACTGGGTACTAGACTTCTTAACAAACAGACCACAGTCCGTGAAGATCCACAACTTCTCCTCCTCCACCATAACCCTCAGCACTGGCTCTCCCCAAGGATGTGTGCTGAGCCCTCTTCTGTTCACTCTGCTCACATATGATTGTACAGCCACACATCCAGGCTGTCATATTGTTAAGTTTGCAGATGATACAGCGGTGGTGGGATGCATCACAAACAATGATGAGTCCAGCTACAGACAGGAGGTGGAACACCTGGAGAGCTGGTGCAAAGAGAATAATCTTCACATGAATGTGAAGAAGACAAAGGAGATGATTGTGGACTTCAGAAGGAACAAACACACCCATGCCCCACTGAACATAGGTGGATCTGCGGTGGAGGTGGTCTCCAGCTACAAATACTTGGGTGTACACTTGAATGATAACCTCAGCTGGAGCAACAACACCACCAGCCTGATCAAGAAAGGTCATCAGAGACTCTACTTCCTCAGACGGCTGAGACGAGCTGGTCTGAGCAGCCCAGTCCTCACCTCCTTCTACAGGTGTGCAGTGGAGAGCATCCTGTGCTCCAGCATCAACGTGTGGCATGGAGGCTGCACAGTTGCAGAGAGGAAAGCTCTACAGAGAGTGGTGAAGGCTGCACAGAAGTCTGTTGGAGTCAGTCTCCCCACCATCACAGACATTTACACCTCCAGATGCAGGAAAAGAGCCACCTGCATCATGAAAGACCTCACTCACCCAGCACACTCACTCTTTGCCCCACTCCCCTCAGGACGGAGGTTGAGGAGCATCAAATGTAGAACCACTAGACTGAGGAACAGCTTCTACCCTGAGGCTGTTAGACTCATGAATAAATAAATAATAAGAATAAACACTGCAAAATATCACATCATGCTGATGCTGATCTGTTTTCTTGTTGCTGTGTTCATCTGTGACCATCTGCTCATACAGACTCATGTTCGTGCTGCTGTTTATAATGATGTTTTTCCACTACATTAGGGCTTAGTGTATTACTAGTTGATGTTTCTCTTAGTTAATTCTAGATGTTATTACTGTTTTTCTCTTGCATTTGTTGTTGGATGTAACTGGGACCCTGTGTACATAATCTCGTTTTCATCACATGTACCACATGCGGTGCAAATGACAATAAAGACTCTCTGACTCTGACTCTGAAAAACCATAGTCTATGTCTTGTACTTTTGAGACTAATTCATCTCTATGTCTCACCATAAGACTTTCAAAAATCACCTGTGATGGTTGAAGTGTTGGACTCAAGAGCTCAAGGACGCTCCCTGTACAGGTTCAAACCCTGCTCACTTTGACTTCATGTGTTTGCTTACTGAACAATCATTTTTCATAAAAGTGTTGTGGACGCTCTTCTTGTTATTAACAATTCCTCCTGTCCTTCACTTACTTGAATATTTCAGTCTAATTCATCTCCATGACCCTGAAGTAATCAGCTGTGATGACCGAGAGGTTAAGGCGTTGGACTCAAAATCCAATGGGGTCTCCCCGCGCAGGTTCAAACCCTGCTCACAGTGATCAAACCAGAAGTTGTTCCATATGTGTTTTCAGTTTGTTATATGGTTTTAGGACTGAAGGAGTCTCCACTGATCATGGTAAATGGTTTTGTTTGACTTCAATAGATGTTTTGCATTTTGACCAGTTGTGTTTCATCAGTGGAAATAGGTTACCTGTACATGCCGACAGAGATTGTTTGGACATGTCCAGAGGAGGGACAGTGGTTTGGACATGTCCAGAGGAGGGACAGTGGTTTGGATATGTCCAGAGGAGGGACAGTGGGTATATTGGTAGAAGGATGTTAGAAATGCAGTTGCCAGGAAAACAGAGACAAAGAGGAGATATATGGATGCAGTTAGAGAGGACATGAATGTAGTTGGAGTGAGGACAGAGGATACAAGGGAGAAAGTGAGACGACTCTGTGGAGACCCTTGAAGAGGGAACAGCTGAACGACAACAAGTAAACCTGGATTACCGAATGATTCTGTGAATACAATGCAGCCTAACTCATCTCCATATTCATGACATCATCAGTTGTGACGGCCGAGAGGTTAAGGCGTTCGACTCGAAATCCAATGGGGTCTCCCCGCGCAGGTTCGAACCCTGCTCACAGCGGTGAAAGTACAGTCTGTCTTTATTGAAGTTTAAATTATGTCACCAGAGATGTTTTGTGGTTATACGTTGAATAAAGTGCAGGATCTCTGTCCACTTCAGATACTGAAGATTAAGTAATGGAGATAAATCCTCAGTGATGTGGTTTTGTTTGACTTCAGAAATGTTTTGGCTGTAAATCAAGTGTGTTATATGAGTAGACATGTGATACCTGTGCCTCTGGACTGAGATGGTTCAGGCATGTCCAGAGGAAAGACAGAGGGTATATTGGTAGTAGGATGTTAGAAGAGCAGCTGCCAGGAAGAAGTAGATCTATGGATGCAGTTAGAGACAACATGGAGGTAGTTGATGTGAGGACAGAGGACAGAATTAGAAGGAGGACGATGACTCACTGTGGAGACCCCTGAAGAAGGAACAGCCAAAAGAAGACATGAGGAAGCATCACCTTCTTCTACAGCTTATCTGTAGCCGGGTCACGGAGACAGTAGGTCCAGGATAGAATCCAGACCTTCCTCTCTCCAGAGACCCCGAGGTGCTCCCAGGACAGAGAAGATAGACCAACTTTCCAGCTTTTCCTGGGTCTTCCACGTGGCCTCCTACCAGTGGGATGTGCCTGGAAAACCTCCAAAGAAAGCTGTCCAAGAGAAAGCCTCATCAGATGTCCGAACCACCTCAACTGACTCCTTTCGATGCAGAGAAGCAGCCGCTCTACCCCGAACCTTTTCCAGATGATGGAGCTCCTCAACATATCTCTAAGGCTGTTCCTGGCCTCCCTACGAGGGAAGCTAATTTCAGATTCTTGTTTCTGGGATCTCGGTTTTTTCGGTCATCATCCAGACCTCATGACCATAGGCAACAGTTGGAATGTAGACCGGCCAATAAATCAAAAGCTTTGCTTTTCAACTCAACTCTGTATTCAGCACAACTGACCAAGAAATGCCCTCATTACTGAGGGCAAGGCCCCAATCTGTCAATCCTTCTCATGCTGCATCCTATCATCACTCATGAACAAGATGTCCAGATACTTGAACTACTCCACCTGAGGGAAAGTATCCCCCCGACCGGAGAGTGTATTCCACCCATTTCCAGTAAAAAACCATGGCCTCAAAAGGAACTGACTCTCATTCCAGATATTTCACACTCAGCTCTCAACCGCCCTAGTGCACGCTGAAGGTCTTGGACTGAAGATGTTAGCAGAACACATCATCCTGATAAAGCAGACACAAGGTCCTGAGGTTCCCAAACCAAAGATCCTCCACTACTGCGTCTCGAGATCCTGTCAATGAACAACACAAACAGGATCAGAGACAAGGGACAGCCCACACAGAGTCTAACCCAAACTGAGAACGAGCTTGACTTCGTGCCAAGAACGCTACCACAGTTCCTGCTTTGGTTCTACAGGGAACGGGTGGTCCTTAAAAGAAACCCAGGTACTCCCATAGCACCCCCACAGAATGCCTCAAGGAAAACGGTCATAAGCCTTCTCCAGATCCACAAAACACATGTAGACTGGAGAGGCAAACCTCCAAGACCCCCTTAGCAACTCTGCAAGGGTGAAGATCTCGTCCACTGTGGTCCATGACCAGGATAGAAGCCACGTTGCTCCTCCTGAATCTGAGGACCAATCGGTCGGAGCCTCCC
>JBBPBX010003596.1:57900-81575 GCA_038048925.1 Garcialebias charrua
TGAAGGAGTCTCCACTGATCATGGTAAATGGTTTTGTTTGACTTCAAAGATGTTTTGCATTTTGACCAGTTGTGTTTCATCAGTGGAAATAGGTTACCTGGACATGTGGACTGAGATTGTTTGGACATGTTCAGAGGTGGGACAGTGGTTTGGACATGTTCAGAGGAGGGACAGTGGTTTGGATATGTCCAGAGGAGGGACAGTGGTTTGGACATGTCCAGAGGAGGGACAGTGGTTTGGATATGTCCAGAGGAGGGACAGTGCGTATATTGGTAGAATGATGTTAGAAATGCAGTTGCCAGGAAAAAAGAGACAATGAGGAGATATATGGATGCATTTAGAGAGGACATGAATGTAGTTGGAGTGAGGACAGAAGACACAATGGAGAAAGTGAGACAACTCTCTGTGGAGACCCCTGAAGATGGAACAGCTGAACGACAACAAGTAAACCTGGATTACCGAATGATTCTGTGAATACAATGCAGCCTAACTCATCTCCATATTCAAGACATCATCAGCTGTGATGGCCGAGAGGTTAAGGCGTTGGACTCGAAATCCAATGGGGTCTTCCCGCGCAGGTTCGAACCCTGCTCACAGCGATCAAACCAGAAGTTGTTCCATGTGCATTTTCAGTTTGTTATATGGTTTTAGGACTGAAGGAGTCTCCACTGATCATGGTAAATGGTTTTGTTTGACTTCAAAGATGTTGTGCATTTTGACCATTTGTGTTTCATCAGTGGAAATAGGTTACCTGGACATGTGGACTGAGATTGTTTGGACATGTTCAGAGGAGGGACAGTGGTTTGGATATGTCCAGAGGAGGGACAGTGGTTTGGACATGTCCAGAGGAGGGACAGTGGTTTGGATATGTCCAGAGGAGGGACAGTGCGTATATTGGTAGAATGATGTTAGAAATGCAGTTGCCAGGAAAAAAGAGACAATGAGGAGATATATGGATGCATTTAGAGAGGACATGAATGTAGTTGGAGTGAGGACAGAAGACACAAGGGAGAAAGTGAGACAACTCTCAGTGGAGACCCCTGAAGATGGAACAGCTGAACGACAACAAGTAAACCTGGATTGCCGAATGATTCTGTGAATACAATGCAGCCTAACTCATCTCCATATTCAAGACATCATCAGCTGTGATGGCCGAGAGGTTAAGGCGTTGGACTCGAAATCCAATGGGGTCTCCCCGCGCAGGTTCGAACCCTGCTCACAGCGGTGAAAGTACAGTCTGTCTTTATTGAAATTTAAATGATGTCACCAGAGATGTTTTGTGGTTATACGTTGAATAAAGTGCAGGATCTCTGTCCACTTCAGATACTGAAGATTAAGTAATGGAGATAAATCCTCAGTGATGTGGTTTTGTTTGACTTCAGAGTTGTTTTGGCTTTAAATCAAGTGTGTTATATGAGTAGACATGTGATACCTGTGCCTCTGGACTGAGATGGTTCAGGTATGTCCAGAGGAAAGACAGAGGGTATATTGGTAGTAGGATGTTAGAAGAGCAGCTGCCAGGAAGAAGTAGATCTATGGATGCAATTAGAGACAACATGGAGGTAGTTGGAGTGAGGACAGAGGACAGAATTAGATGGAGGACGATGACTCACTGTGGAGACCCCTGAAGAAGGAACAGCCAAAAGAAGACATGAGGAAGCATCACCTTCTTCTACAGCTTATCTGTAGCCTGGTCACGGAGGCAGTAGGTCCAGGATAGAATCCAGACCTCCCTCTCTCCAGAGTACCCGAGGTGCTCCCAGGACAGAGAAGATAGACCAACTTTACAGCTTTTCCTGGGTCTTCCACGTGGCCTCTTACCAGTGGGACGTGCCTGGAAAACCTCCAAAGAAAGCTGTCCAAGAGAAAGCCTCATCAGATGTCCGAACCACCTCAACTGACTCCTTTCGATGCAGAGAAGCAGCCGCTCTACCCCGAACCTTTTCCAGATGATGGAGCTCCTCAACATATCTCTAAGGCTGTTCCTGGCCTTCCTACGAGGGAAGCTAATTTCAGATTCTTGTTTCTGGGATCTCGGTTTTTTCGGTCATCATCCAGACCTCATGACCATAGGCAACAGTTGGAATGTAGACCGGCCAATATATCAAAAGCTTTGCTTTTCAACTCAACTCTGTATTCACCACAACTGACCAAGAAACACCCTCATTACTGAGGGCAAGGCCCCAATCTGTCAATCCTTCTCATGCTGCAACCTATCATCACTCATGAACAAGATGTCCAGATACTTGAACTACTCCACCTGAGGGAAAGTATCCCCCCGACCCGGAGAGTGTATTCCACCCATTTCCAGTAAAAAACCATGGCCTCAAAAGGAACTGACTCTCGTTCCAGATATTTCACACTCAGCTGTCAACTGCCCCAGTGCACGCTGAAGGTCTTGGACTGAAGATGTTAGCAGAACACATCATCCTGATTCATTCATTCATTCATTCATTCAACCTTTATTTAGTCAGGTAAATCTTTTGAACTTCATGGGCTCATTTACGAAAGCGACCTGCTAAAACTAAAGAACAAGGTCACAAGGACACAAGGTCCTGAGGTTCCCAAACCAAAGATCCTCCACTACTGCACCTCGAGAACCTGTCTATGAACAACACAAACAGGATCAGAGACAAGGGACAGCCCACACAGAGTCTAACCCAAACTGAGAACGAGCTTGACTTTGTGCCAAGAATGCAACTACAGTTTCTGCTTTGGTTCTACAGGGAACGGGTGGTCCTTAATAGAAACCCAGGTACTCCCATAGCACCCCCACAGAATGCCTCAAGGAAGACGGTCATAAGCCTTCTCCAGATCCACAAAACACATGTACACTGGAGAGGCAAACCTCCAAGACCCCCTTAGCAACTCTGCAAGGGTGAAGATCTGGTCCACTGTTGTCCATGACCAGGATAGAAGCCACGTTGCTCCTCCTGAATCTGAGGACCAATCGGTCGGAGCCTCCCTTCCACCACCCCGGAGTAAACATGGATTAGTATTTACAAACCATAGTCTATGTCTTGTACTTTTGAGACTAATTCATCTCCATGTCTCACCATAAGACTTTCAAAAATCACCTGTGATGGTTGAAGTGTTGGACTCAAGAGCTCAAGGACGCTCCCTGTACAGGTTCAAACCCTGCTCACTTTGACTTCATGTGTTTGCTTACTGAACAATCATTTTTCATAACAGTGTTGTGGAAGCTCTTCTCGTTATTAACAATTCCTCCTGTCCTTCACTTACTTGAATATTTCAGTCTAATTGATCTCCATGACCTTGAAGTAATCAGCTGTGATGGCCGAGAGGTTAAGGCGTTGGACTCGAAATCCAATGGGGTCTTCCCGCGCAGGTTCGAACCCTGCTCACAGCGATCAAAACAGAAGTTGTTCCATGTGCATTTTCAGTTTGTTATATGGTTTTAGGACTGAAGGAGTCTCCACTGATCATGGTAAATGGTTTTGTTTGACTTCAAAGATGTTTTGCATTTTGACCAGTTGTGTTTCATCAGTGGAAATAGGTTACCTGGACATGTGGACTGAGATTGTTTGGACATGTTCAGAGGTGGGACAGTGGTTTGGACATGTTCAGAGGAGGGACAGTGGTTTGGATATGTCCAGAGGAGAGACAGTGGTTTGGACATGTCCAGAGGAGGGACAGTGGTTTGGATATGTCCAGAGGAGGGACAGTGCGTATATTGGTAGAATGATGTTAGAAATGCAGTTGCCAGGAAAAAAGAGACAATGAGGAGATATATGGATGCATTTAGAGAGGACATGAATGTAGTTGGAGTGAGGACAGAAGACACAATGGAGAAAGTGAGACAACTCTCTGTGGAGACCCCTGAAGATGGAACAGCTGAACGACAACAAGTAAACCTGGATTACCGAATGATTCTGTGAATACAATGCAGCCTAACTCATCTCCATATTCAAGACATCATCAGCTGTGATGGCCGAGAGGTTAAGGCGTTGGACTCGAAATCCAATGGGGTCTTCCCGCGCAGTTTCGAACCCTGCTCACAGCGATCAAACCAGAAGTTGTTCCATGTGCATTTTCAGTTTGTTATATGGTTTTAGGACTGAAGGAGTCTCCACTGATCATGGTAAATGGTTTTGTTTGACTTCAAAGATGTTTTGCATTTTGACCAGTTGTGTTTCATCAGTGGAAATAGGTTACCTGGACATGTGGACTGAGATTGTTTGGACATGTTCAGAGGTGGGACAGTGGTTTGGACATGTTCAGAGGAGGGACAGTGGTTTGGATATGTCCAGAGGAGGGACAGTGGTTTGGACATGTCCAGAGGAGGGACAGTGGTTTGGATATGTCCAGAGGAGGGACAGTGCGTATATTGGTAGAATGATGTTAGAAATGCAGTTGCCAGGAAAAAAGAGACAATGAGGAGATATATGGATGCATTTAGAGAGGACATGAATGTAGTTGGAGTGAGGACAGAAGACACAATGGAGAAAGTGAGACAACTCTCTGTGGAGACCCCTGAAGATGGAACAGCTGAACGACAACAAGTAAACCTGGATTACCGAATGATTCTGTGAATACAATGCAGCCTAACTCATCTCCATATTCAAGACATCATCAGCTGTGATGGCCGAGAGGTTAAGGCGTTGGACTCGAAATCCAATGGGGTCTTCCCGCGCAGGTTTCGAACCCTGCTCACAGCGATCAAACCAGAAGTTGTTCCATGTGCATTTTCAGTTTGTTATATGGTTTTAGGACTGAAGGAGTCTCCACTGATCATGGTAAATGGTTTTGTTTGACTTCAAAGATGTTGTGCATTTTGACCATTTGTGTTTCATCAGTGGAAATAGGTTACCTGGACATGTGGACTGAGATTGTTTGGACATGTTCAGAGGAGGGACAGTGGTTTGGATATGTCCAGAGGAGGGACAGTGGTTTGGACATGTCCAGAGGAGGGACAGTGGTTTGGATATGTCCAGAGGAGGGACAGTGCGTATATTGGTAGAATGATGTTAGAAATGCAGTTGCCAGGAAAAAAGAGACAATGAGGAGATATATGGATGCATTTAGAGAGGACATGAATGTAGTTGGAGTGAGGACAGAAGACACAAGGGAGAAAGTGAGACAACTCTCAGTGGAGACCCCTGAAGATGGAACAGCTGAACGACAACAAGTAAACCTGGATTGCCGAATGATTCTGTGAATACAATGCAGCCTAACTCATCTCCATATTCAAGACATCATCAGCTGTGATGGCCGAGAGGTTAAGGCGTTGGACTCGAAATCCAATGGGGTCTCCCCGCGCAGGTTCGAACCCTGCTCACAGCGGTGAAAGTACAGTCTGTCTTTATTGAAATTTAAATGATGTCACCAGAGATGTTTTGTGGTTATACGTTGAATAAAGTGCAGGATCTCTGTCCACTTCAGATACTGAAGATTAAGTAATGGAGATAAATCCTCAGTGATGTGGTTTTGTTTGACTTCAGAGTTGTTTTGGCTTTAAATCAAGTGTGTTATATGAGTAGACATGTGATACCTGTGCCTCTGGACTGAGATGGTTCAGGTATGTCCAGAGGAAAGACAGAGGGTATATTGGTAGTAGGATGTTAGAAGAGCAGCTGCCAGGAAGAAGTAGATCTATGGATGCAATTAGAGACAACATGGAGGTAGTTGGAGTGAGGACAGAGGACAGAATTAGATGGAGGACGATGACTCACTGTGGAGACCCCTGAAGAAGGAACAGCCAAAAGAAGACATGAGGAAGCATCACCTTCTTCTACAGCTTATCTGTAGCCTGGTCACGGAGGCAGTAGGTCCAGGATAGAATCCAGACCTCCCTCTCTCCAGAGTACCCGAGGTGCTCCCAGGACAGAGAAGATAGACCAACTTTACAGCTTTTCCTGGGTCTTCCACGTGGCCTCTTACCAGTGGGACGTGCCTGGAAAACCTCCAAAGAAAGCTGTCCAAGAGAAAGCCTCATCAGATGTCCGAACCACCTCAACTGACTCCTTTCGATGCAGAGAAGCAGCCGCTCTACCCCGAACCTTTTCCAGATGATGGAGCTCCTCAACATATCTCTAAGGCTGTTCCTGGCCTTCCTACGAGGGAAGCTAATTTCAGATTCTTGTTTCTGGGATCTCGGTTTTTTCGGTCATCATCCAGACCTCATGACCATAGGCAACAGTTGGAATGTAGACCGGCCAATAAATCAAAAGCTTCGCTTTTCAACTCAACTCTGTATTCACCACAACTGACCAAGAAACGCCCTCATTACTGAGGGCAAGGCCCCAATCTGTCAATCCTTCTCATGCTGCATCCTATCATCACTCATGAACAAGATGTCCAGATACTTGAACTCCTCCACCTGAGGGAAAGTATCCCCCTGACCCGGAGAGTGTATTCCACCCATTTCCAGTCAAAAACCATGGCCTCAAAAGGAACTGACTCTCATTCCAGCTATTTCACACTCAGCTGTCAACCGTCCCAGTGCACGCTGAAGGTCTTGGACTGAAGATGTTAGCAGAACACATCATCCTCATAAAGCAGACACAAGGTCCTGAGTTTCCAAAACCAAAGACCCTCCACTACTGCGCCTCGAGATCCTGTCAATGAACAACACAAACAGGATCAGAGACAAGGGATTTCCCAAACAGAGTCCAACCCAAACTGAGAACGAGCTTGACTTTGTGCCAAGAATGCAACCACAACTCCTGCTTTGGTTCTACAGGGAACGGGTGGTCCTTAAAAGAAACCCAGGTACTTCCATAGCACCCCCAAAGAATGCCTCAAGGAAGACGGTCATAAGCCTTCTCCAGATCCACAAAACACATGTACACTGGAGAGGCTCCAAGACCCCCTTAGCAACTCTGCAAGGGTGAAGATCTGGTCCACTGTTGTCCATGACCAGGATAGAAGCCACGTTGTTCCTCCTGAACCTGAGGACCAATCGGTCGGAGCCTCCCTTCCACCACCCCGGAGTAAACATGGATTAGTATTTACAAACCATAGTCTATGTCTTGTACTTTTGAGACTAATTCATCTCCATGTCTCACCATAAGACTTTCAAAAATCACCTGTGATGGTTGAAGTGTTGGACTCAAGAGCTCAAGGACGCTCCCTGTACAGGTTCAAACCCTGCTCACTTTGACTTCATGTGTTTGCTTACTGAACAATAATTTTTCACAAAAGTGTTGTGGAGGCTCTTCTCGTCATTAACATATCCTCCTGTCCTTCACTTACTTGAATATTTCAGTCTAATTCATCTCCATGACCCTGGAGTAATCAGCTGTGATGGCCGAGAGGTTAAGGCGTTGGACTCGAAATCCAATGGGGTCTCCCCGCGCAGGTTCGAACCCTGCTCACAGCGATCAAACCAGAAGTTGTTCAATGTGCGTTTTCAGTTTGTTGTATGGTTTTAGGACTGAAGGAGTCTCCACTGATCATGGTAAATGGTTTTGTTTGACTTCAAATATGTTTTGCATTTTGACCAGTTCTGTTTCATCAGTGGAAATAGGTTACCTGTACATGTGGACTGAGATTGTTTGGACATGTCCAGAGGAGGGACAGTGGTTTGGACATGTCCAGAGGAGGGACAGTGGTTTGGATATGTCCAGAGGAGGGACAGTGGGTATATTGGTAGAAGGATGTTAGAAATGCAGTTGCCAGGAAAACAGAGACAAAGAGGAGATATATGGATGCAGTTAGAGAGGACATGAATGTAGTTGGAGTGAGGACAGAGGATACAAGGGAGAAAGTGAGACGACTCACTGTGGAGACCCCTGAAGAGGGAACAGCTGAACGACAACAAGTAAACCTGGATTACCGAATGATTCTGTGAATACAATGCAGCCTAACTCATCTCCATATTCATGACATCATCAGTTGTGATGGCCGAGAGGTTAAGGCGTTGGACTCGAAATCCAATGGGGTCTCCCCGCGCAGGTTCGAACCCTGCTCACAGCGGTGAAAGTACAGTCTGTCTTTATTGAAATTTAAATGATGTCACCAGAGATGTTTTGTGGTTATACGTTGAATAAAGTGCAGGATCTCTGTCCACTTCAGATACTGAAGATTAAGTAATGGAGATAAATCCTCAGTGATGTGGTTTTGTTTGACTTCAGAGTTGTTTTGGCTTTAAATCAAGTGTGTTATATGAGTAGACATGTGATACCTGTGCCTCTGGACTGAGATGGTTCAGGTATGTCCAGAGGAAAGACAGAGGGTATATTGGTAGTAGGATGTTAGAAGAGCAGCTGCCAGGAAGAAGTAGATCTATGGATGCAATTAGAGACAACATGGAGGTAGTTGGAGTGAGGACAGAGGACAGAATTAGATGGAGGACGATGACTCACTGTGGAGACCCCTGAAGAAGGAACAGCCAAAAGAAGACATGAGGAAGCATCACCTTCTTCTACAGCTTATCTGTAGCCTGGTCACGGAGGCAGTAGGTCCAGGATAGAATCCAGACCTCCCTCTCTCCAGAGTACCCGAGGTGCTCCCAGGACAGAGAAGATAGACCAACTTTACAGCTTTTCCTGGGTCTTCCACGTGGCCTCTTACCAGTGGGACGTGCCTGGAAAACCTCCAAAGAAAGCTGTCCAAGAGAAAGCCTCATCAGATGTCCGAACCACCTCAACTGACTCCTTTCGATGCAGAGAAGCAGCCGCTCTACCCCGAACCTTTTCCAGATGATGGAGCTCCTCAACATATCTCTAAGGCTGTTCCTGGCCTTCCTACGAGGGAAGCTAATTTCAGATTCTTGTTTCTGGGATCTCGGTTTTTTCGGTCATCATCCAGACCTCATGACCATAGGCAACAGTTGGAATGTAGACCGGCCAATAAATCAAAAGCTTCGCTTTTCAACTCAACTCTGTATTCACCACAACTGACCAAGAAACGCCCTCATTACTGAGGGCAAGGCCCCAATCTGTCAATCCTTCTCATGCTGCATCCTATCATCACTCATGAACAAGATGTCCAGATACTTGAACTCCTCCACCTGAGGGAAAGTATCCCCCTGACCCGGAGAGTGTATTCCACCCATTTCCAGTCAAAAACCATGGCCTCAAAAGGAACTGACTCTCATTCCAGCTATTTCACACTCAGCTGTCAACCGTCCCAGTGCACGCTGAAGGTCTTGGACTGAAGATGTTAGCAGAACACATCATCCTCATAAAGCAGACACAAGGTCCTGAGGTTCCCAAACCAAAGATCCTCCACTACTGCGCCTCGAGATCCTGTCAATGAACAACACAAACAGGATCAGAGACAAGGGACAGCCCACACAGAGTCTAACCCAAACTGAGAACGAGCTTGACTTTGTGCCAAGAATGCAACCACAACTCCTGCTTTGGTTCTACAGGGAACGGGTGGTCCTTAAAAGAAACCCAGGTACTTCCATAGCACCCCCAAAGAATGCCTCAAGGAAGACGGTCATAAGCCTTCTCCAGATCCACAAAACACATGTACACTGGAGAGGCTCCAAGACCCCCTTAGCAACTCTGCAAGGGTGAAGATCTGGTCCACTGTTGTCCATGACCAGGATAGAAGCCACGCTGTTCCTCCTGAATCTGAGGACCAATCGGTCGGAGCCTCCCTTCCACCACCCCGGAGTAAACATGGATTAGTATTTACAAACCATAGTCTATGTCTTGTACTTTTGAGACTAATTCATCTCCATGTCTCACCATAAGACTTTCAAAAATCACCTGTGATGGTTGAAGTGTTGGACTCAAGAGCTCAAGGACGCTCCCTGTACAGGTTCAAACCCTGCTCACTTTGACTTCATGTGTTTGCTTACTGAACAATAATTTTTCACAAAAGTGTTGTGGAGGCTCTTCTCATTAACAAATCCTCCTGTCCTTCACTTACTTGAATATTTCAGTCTAATTCATCTCCACGACCTTGAAGTAATCAGCTGTGATGGCCGAGAGGTTAAGGCGTTGGACTCGAAATCCAATGGGGTCTCCCCGCGCAGGTTCGAACCCTGCTCACAGCGATCAAACCAGAAGTTGTTCAATGTGCATTTTCAGTTTGTTATATGGTTTTAGGACTGAAGGAGTCTCCACTGATCATGGTAAATGGTTTAGTTTGACTTCAAAGATGTTTTGCATTTTGACCAGTTCTGTTTCATCAGTGGAAATAGGTTACCTGGACATGTGGACTGAGATTGTTTGGACATGTCCAGAGGAGGGACAGTGGTTTGGATATGTCCAGAGGAGGGACAGTGGTTTGGACATGTCCAGAGGAGGGACAGTGGTTTGGATATGTCCAGAGGAGGGACAGTGCGTATATTGGTAGAAGGATGTTAGAAATGCAGTTGCCAGGAAAAAAGAGACAAAGAGGAGATATATGGATGCAGTTAGAGAGGACATGAATGTAGTTGGAGTGAGGACAGAGGATACAAGGGAGAAAGTGAGACGACTCACTGTGGAGACCCCTGAAGAGGGAACAGCTGAACGACAACAAGTAAACCTGGATTACCAAATGATTCTGTGAATACAATGCAACCTAACTCATCTCCATATTCATGACATCATCAGTTGTGATGGCCGAGAGGTTAAGGCGTTGGACTCGAAATCCAATGGGGTCTCCCCGCGCAGGTTCGAACCCTGCTCACAGCGGTGAAAGTACAGTCTGTCTTTATTGAAGTTTAAATGATGTCACCAGAGATGTTTTGTGGTTATACGTTGAATAAAGTGCAGGGTCTCTGTCCACTTCAGATACTGAAGATTAAGTAATGGAGATAAATCCTCAGTGATGTGGTTTTGTTTGACTTCAGAAATGTTTTGGCTGTAAATCAAGTGTGTTATATGAGTAGACATGTGATACCTGTGCCTCTGGACTGAGATGGTTCAGGCATGTCCAGAGGAAAGACAGAGGGTATATTGGTAGTAGGATGTTAGAAGAGCAGCTGCCAGGAAGAAGTAGATCTATGGATGCAGTTAGAGAAAACATGGAGGTAGTTGATGTGAGGACAGAGGACAGAATTAGAAGGAGGACGATGACTCACTGTGGAGACCCCTGAAGAAGGAACAGCCAAAAGAAGACATGAGGAAGCATCACCTTCTTCTACAGCTTATCTGTAGCCGGGTCACGGAGGCAGTAGGTCCAGGATAGAATCCAGACCTCCCTCTCTCCAGAGTACCCGAGGTGCTCCCAGGACAGAGAAGATAGACCAACTTTCCAGCTTTTCCTGGGTCTTCCACGTGGCCTCCTACCAGTGGGATGTGCCTGGAAAACCTCCAAAGAAAGCTGTCCAAGAGAAAGCCTCATCAGGTGTCCGAACCACCTCAACTGACTCCTTTCGATGCAGAGAAGCAGCCGCTCTACCCCGAACCTTTTCCAGATGATGGAGCTCCTCAACATATCTCTAAGGCTGTTCCTGGCCTCCCTACGAGGGAAGCTAATTTCAGATTCTTGTTTCTGGGATCTCGGTTTTTTCGGTCATCATCCAGACCTCATGACCATAGGCAACAGTTGGAATGTAGACCGGCCAATATATCAAAAGCTTTGCTTTTCAACTCAACTCTGTATTCACCACAACTGACCAAGAAACGCCCTCATTACTGAGGGCAAGGCCCCAATCTGTCAATCCTTCTCATGCTGTAACCTATCATCACTCATGAACAAGATGTCCAGATACTTGAACTACTCCACCTAAGGGAAAGGATCCCCCGACCCGGAGAGTGTATTCCACCCATTTCCAGTAAAAAACCATGGCCTCAAAAGGAACTGACTCTCATTCCAGATATTTCACACTCAGCTGTCAACCGCCCCAGTGCACGCTGAAGGTCTTGGACTGAAGATGTTAGCAGAACACATCATCCTGATTCATTCATTCATTCATTCATTCAACCTTTATTTAGTCAGGTAAATCTTTTGAACCTCATGGGCTCATTTACGAAAGCGACCTGCTAAAACTAAAGAACAAGGTCACAAGGACACAAGGTCCTGAGGTTCCCAAACCAAAGATCCTCCACTACTGCGCCTCGAGATCCTGTCAATGAACAACACAAACAGGATCAGAGACAAGGGACAGCCCACACAGAGTCTAACCCAAACTGAGAACGAGCTTGACTTTGTGCCGAGAATGCAACCACAACTCCTGCTTTGGTTCTACAGGGAACGGGTGGTCCTTAAAAGAAACCCAGGTACTTCCATAGCACCCCCAAAGAATGCCTCAAGGAAGACGGTCATAAGCCTTCTCCAGATCCACAAAACACATGTACACTGGAGAGGCTCCAAGACCCCCTTAGCAACTCTGCAAGGGTGAAGATCTGGTCCACTGTTGTCCATGACCAGGATAGAAGCCACGCTGTTCCTCCTGAATCTGAGGACCAATCGGTCGGAGCCTCCCTTCCACCACCCCGGAGTAAACATGGATTAGTATTTACAAACCATAGTCTATGTCTTGTACTTTTGAGACTAATTCATCTCCATGTCTCACCATAAGACTTTCAAAAATCACCTGTGATGGTTGAAGTGTTGGACTCAAGAGCTCAAGGACGCTCCCTGTACAGGTTCAAACCCTGCTCACTTTGACTTCATGTGTTTGCTTACTGAACAATCATTTTTCATAACAGTGTTGTGGAAGCTCTTCTCGTTATTAACAATTCCTCCTGTCCTTCACTTACTTGAATATTTCAGTCTAATTGATCTCCATGACCTTGAAGTAATCAGCTGTGAAGGCCGAGAGGTTAAGGCGTTGGACTCGAAATCCAATGGGGTCTTCCCGCGCAGGTTCGAACCCTGCTCACAGCGATCAAACCAGAAGTTGTTCCATGTGTATTTTCAGTTTGTTATATGGTTTTAGGACTGAAGGAGTCTCCACTGATCATGGTAAATGGTTTTGTTTGACTTCAAAGATGTTTTGCATTTTGACCAGTTGTGTTTCATCAGTGGAAATAGGTTACCTGGACATGTGGACTGAGATTGTTTGGACATGTTCAGAGGAGGGACAGTGGTTTGGATATGTCCAGAGGAGGGACAGTGGTTTGGACATGTCCAGAGGAGGGACAGTGGTTTGGATATGTCCAGAGGAGGGACAGTGCGTATATTGGTAGAATGATGTTAGAAATGCAGTTGCCAGGAAAAAAGAGACAATGAGGAGATATATGGATGCATTTAGAGAGGACATGAATGTAGTTGGAGTGAGGACAGAAGACACAATGGAGAAAGTGAGACAACTCTCTGTGGAGACCCCTGAAGATGGAACAGCTGAACGACAACAAGTAAACCTGGATTACCGAATGATTCTGTGAATACAATGCAGCCTAACTCATCTCCATATTCAAGACATCATCAGCTGTGATGGCCGAGAGGTTAAGGCGTTGGACTCGAAATCTGATGGGGTCTCCCCGCGCAGTTTCGAACCCTGCTCACAGCGGTGAAAGTACAGTCTGTCTTTATTGAAATTTAAATGATGTCACCAGTGATGTTTTGTGGTTATACGTTGAATAAAGTGCAGGATCTCTGTCCACTTCAGATACTGAAGATTAAGTAATGGAGATAAATCCTCAGTGATGTGGTTTTGTTTGACTTCAGAGTTGTTTTGGCTGTAAATCAAGTGTGTTATATGAGTAGACATGGGATACCTGTGCCTCTGGACTGAGATGGTTCAGGCATGTCCAGAGGAAAGACAGAGGGTATATTGGTAGTAGGATGTTAGAAGAGCAGCTGCCAGGAAGAAGTAGATCTATGGATGCAGTTAGAGACAACATGGAGGTAGTTGGAGTGAGGACAGAGGACAGAATGAGAAGGAGGACAATGACTCACTGTGGAGACCCCTGAAGAAGGAACAGACAAAAGAAGACATGAGGAAGCATCACCTTCTTCTACAGCTTATCTGTAGCCGGGTCACGGAGGCAGTAGGTCCAGGTTAGAATCCAGACCTCCCTCTCTCCAGAGACCCCGAGGTGCTCCCAGGACAGAGAAGATAGACCAACTTCCTAGCTTTTCCTTGGTCTTCCACGTGGCCTCCTACCAGTGGGATGTAACTGGAAAACCTCCAAAGAAAGCTGTCCAAGAGAAAGCCTCATCAGATGTCCGAACCACCTCAACTGACTCCTTTCGATGCAGAGAAGCAGCCGCTCTACCCCGAACCTTTTCCAGATGATGGAGCTCCTCAACATATCTCTAAGGCTGTTCCTGGCCTCCCTACGAGGGAAGCTAATTTCAGATTCTTGTTTCTGGGATCTCGGTTTTTTCGGTCATCATCCAGACCTCATGACCATAGGCAACAGTTGGAATGTAGACCGGCCAATATATCAAAAGCTTTGCTTTTCAACTCAACTCTGTATTCACCACAACTGACCAAGAAACACCCTCATTACTGAGGAAAAGGCCCCAATCTGTCAATCCTTCTCATGCTGCAACCTATCATCACTCATGAACAAGATGTCCAGATACTTGAACTACTCCACCTGAGGGAAAGTATCCCCCTGACCCGGAGAGTGTATTCCACCCATTTCCAGTAAAAAACCATGGCCTCAAAAGGAACTGACTCTCATTCCAGATATTTCACACTCAGCTGTCAACCGCCCCAGTGCACGCTGAAGGTCTTGGACTGAAGATGTTAGCAGAACACATCATCCTGATAAAGCAGACACAAGGTCCTGAGGTTCCCAAACCAAAGATCCTCCACTACTGCACCTCGAGATCCTGTCAATGAACAACACAAACAGGATCAGAGACAAGGGACAGCCCACACAGAGTCTAACCCAAACTGAGAACGAGCTTGACTTTGTGCCAAGAATGCAACCACAGTTTCTGCTTTGGTTCTACAGGGAACGGGTGGTCCTTAAAAGAAACCCAGGTACTCCCATAGCACCCCCACAGAATGCCTCAAGGAAGCCGGTCATAAGCCTTCTCCAGATCCACAAAACACATGTACACTGGAGAGGCAAACCTCCAAGACACCCTTAGCAACTCTGTAAGGGTGAAGATCTGGTCCACTGTTGTCCATGACCAGGATAGAAGCCACGTTGCTCCTCCTGAATCTGAGGACCAATCGGTCGGAGCCTCCCTTCCACCACCCCGGAGTAAACATGGATTAGTATTTACAAACCATAGTCTATGTCTTGTACTTTTGAGACTAATTCATCTCCATGTCTCACCATAAGACTTTCAAAAATCACCTGTGATGGTTGAAGTGTTGGACTCAAGAGCTCAAGGACGCTCCCTGTACAGGTTCAAACCCTGCTCACTTTGACTTCATGTGTTTGCTTACTGAACAATAATTTTTCACAAAAGTGTTGTGGAGGCTCTTCTCGTCATTAACATATCCTCCTGTCCTTCACTTACTTGAATATTTCAGTCTAATTCATCTCCATGACCCTGGAGTAATCAGCTGTGATGGCCGAGCGGTTAAGGCGTTGGACTCGAAATCCAATGGGGTCTCCCCGCGCAGGTTCGAACCCTGCTCACAGCGATCAAACCAGAAGTTGTTCAATGTGCGTTTTCAGTTTGTTATATGGTTTTAGGACTGAAGGAGTCTCCACTGATCATGGTAAATGGTTTTGTTTGACTTCAAATATGTTTTGCATTTTGACCAGTTCTGTTTCATCAGTGGAAATAGGTTACCTGTACATGTGGACTGAGATTGTTTGGACATGTCCAGAGGAGGGACAGTGGTTTGGACATGTCCAGAGGAGGGACAGTGGTTTGGATATGTCCAGAGGAGGGACAGTGGGTATATTGGTAGAATGATGTTAGAAATGCGGTTGCCAGGAAAACCGAGACAAAGAGGAGATATATGGATGCAGTTAGAGAGGACATGAATGTAGTTGGAGTGAGGACAGAGGATACAAGGGAGAAAGTGAGACGACTCACTGTGGAGACCCCTGAAGAGGGAACAGCTGAACGACAACAAGTAAACCTGGATTACCGAATGATTCTGTGAATACAATGCAACCTAACTCATCTCCATTTTCATGACATCATCAGTTGTGATGGCCGAGAGGTTAAGGCGTTGGACTCGAAATCCAATGGGGTCTCCCCGCGCAGGTTCGAACCCTGCTCACAGCGGTGAAAGTACAGTCTGTCTTTATTGAAGTTTAAATGATGTCACCAGAGATGTTTTGTGGTTATACGTTGAATAAAGTGCAGGGTCTCTGTCCACTTCAGATACTGAAGATTAAGTAATGGAGATAAATCCTCAGTGATGTGGTTTTGTTTGACTTCAGAAATGTTTTGGCTGTAAATCAAGTGTGTTATATGAGTAGACATGTGATACCTGTGCCTCTGGACTGAGATGGTTCAGGCATGTCCAGAGGAAAGACAGAGGGTATATTGGTAGTAGGATGTTAGAAGAGCAGCTGCCAGGAAGAAGTAGATCTATGGATGCAGTTAGAGACAACATGGATGTAGTTGATGTGAGGACAGAGGACAGAATTAGAAGGAGGACGATGACTCACTTGGGAGACCCCTGAAGAAGGAACAGCCAAAAGAAGACATGAGGAAGCATCACCTTCTTCTACAGCTTATCTGTAGCCGGGTCACGGAGGCAGTAGGTCCAGGATATAATACAGACCTCCCTCTCTCCAGAGACCCCGAGGTGCTCCTAGGACAGAGAAGATAGACATACTTTCTAGCTTTTCCTGGGTCTTCCACGTGGCCTCCTACCAGTGGGATGTGCCTGGAAAACCTCCAAAGAAAGCTGTCCAAGAGAAAGCCTCATCAGATGTCTGAACCACCTCAACTGACTCCTTTCGATGCAGAGAAGCAGCCGCTCTACCCCAAACCTTTTCCAGATGATGGAGCTCCTCAACATATCTCTAAGGCTGTTCCTGGCCTCCCTACGAGGGAAGCTAATTTCAGATTCTTGTTTCTGGGATCTCGGTTTTTTCGGTCATCATCCAGACCTCATGACCATAGGCAACAGTTGGAATGTAGACCGGCCAATAAATCAAAAGCTTTGCTTTTCAACTCAACTCTGTATTCACCACAACTGACCAAGAAACGCCCTCATTACTGAGGGCAAGGCCCCAATCTGTCAATCCTTCTCATGCTGCATCCTATCATCACTCATGAACAAGATGTCCAGATACTTGAACTACTCCACCTGAGGGAAAGTATCCCCCCAACCCGGAGAGTGTATTCCACCCATTTCCAGTAAAAAACCATGGCCTCAAAAGGAACTGACTCTCATTCCAGCTATTTCACACTCAGCTGTCAACCGCCCCAGTGCACGCTGAAGGTCTTGGACTGAAGATGTTAGCAGAACACATCATCCTCATAAAACAGACACAAGATGCTGAGGTTCCCAAACCAAAGATCCTCCACTACTGCGCCTCGAGATCCTGTCAATGAACAACACAAACAGGATCAGAGACAAGGGACAGCCCACACAGAGTCTAACCCAAACTGAGAACGAGCTTGACTTTGTGCCAAGAATGCAACCACAGCTCTGCTTTGGTTCTACAGGGAACGGGTGGTCCTTAAAAGAAACCCAGGTACTCCCATAGCACCCCCAAAGAATGCCTCAAGGAAGACGGTCATAAGCCTTCTCCAGATCCACAAAACACATGTAGACTGGAGAGGCAAACCTATGCACCTATGTTCAGTGGGGTGTGTGTTTGTTTGTTCCTTCTGAAGTCCACAATCATCTCCTTTGTCTTCTTTACATTCATGTGAATCAGAGTCAGAGAGTCAGAGAGTCTTTATTGTCATTTGCACCGCATGTGGTACATGTGATGAAAACGAGATTATGTACACGAGGTCCCAGTTACATCCAACAACAAATGAAAGAGAAAAACAGTAATAACATCTAGAACTAACTAAGAAAAACATCAACTAGTAATACACTAAGCCTAATATAGTGGGAATAAACAGCAGCACGAACATGAGTTTGTATGAGCAGATGGTCACAGATGAACACAGATGAACACAGCAACAAGAAAACAGATCAGCATCAGTATGATGTGATATTTTGCAGTGTTTATTTTTTATTTTATTTTTATTTATTCATGAGTCTAACAGCCTCAGGGTAGACTCATGAATGTTATTCTCTTTGCACCAGCTCTCCAGGTGTTCCACCTCCTGCCTGTAGCTGGACTCATCATTGTTTGTGATGCATCCCACCACCGCTGTGTCATCTGCAAACTTTACAATATGACAACCTGGTTGGGTAGCTGCACAATCATATGTGAGCAGAGTGAACAGAAGGGGGCTCAACACACATCCTTGAGGAGAGCCAGTGCTGAGGGCAATGGTGGAGGAGGAGAAGTTGTGGATCCTCACTGACTGTGGTCTGTTTGTTAAAAAGTCTAGTACCCAGTTACAAACGGAGGGGCTTAGTCCAAGTGTGGATAGTTTGTCCATCAGAGTTTGGGGGATCATGGTGTTGAAGGCAGATGTGAAGTCCACAAAGAGCATACGGACGTATGAGTCCTTCTGATCCAGGTGGGTGAGAGCAGTGTGGACCACAGACGAGATGGCGTCCTCTGTTGATCGGTTCTCACGGTAAGCATACTGATGAGGGTCCTCGTTGATGTTGACGGTTGTTTTGATGTGGGTCATGACCAGTTTTCGAAGCATTTTGCAACTATCAGGGTGAGGGCCACCGGCCGATAGTCGTTCAGACCAGTCACTGTGGAGCTTTTTGGGACTGGGATGATGGTGGCGGTCTTCAGGCAGGTGGGGACTGTCTCCAGAGCAAGTGAGGTGTTGAAGATGTCAGCCAGCACCTCACAGAGCTGGTCCGCACATTCCTTCAGAACTTTCCCGGGGATGTTGTCCGGTCCAGTTGCTTTATGAGGGTTGATCCTTCTGAGACTACTCCTCACTTCTGTTGTGGTCACGCTGAGATGCTCTTCCTCTGATGATGAGGTGAGTCTGGTGCTGGGTGGTCTATTTGGGTCTTCAAACCGTGCATAAAACTTGTTGAGGGCATCAGGCAGAGATGGGTCTTTGGGGCACTGTTTGCTCCTGCTTTTATAGTCAGTTATGCATTTGATGCCCTTCCACATGCTCCGTGGGTCTTGTGAGGTGAACTGTCCCTCGATCCTATGTGCATATGTGGCCTTGGCCCTCTTGATGCCAGCAACCAGCTCTTTCCTGGTCTTGCTCAGTTCCTCTGAGTCTCCAGACTTGAAGACAGTGTTCCTGGCTGCCAGCAGGGTGCGAACCTTTTTGTTTAACCAGGGTTTTGTGTTGGGGTAAAATTTAACATTTTTTTATGGATACATTTTCAGAGCATGTGCTAATATAACCCATAACTGAGGAAGCATAAAGTTCCAGATCCACTGAGCTCCCATCAGTAGCTGCCTCCCTGAAAACAGACCAATCAGTTTTTTCAAAGCAGTCTCTCAGCATGGGGGTTCTGTCCTAGAGCCAAATTTTTACTTCCTTTTGGTCTGGTTTACAACGTCTTAGTGGGGGGAGTTGTACTGGGACCAAGAGGAGAGATAAATGGTCAGAACCCTCGAGCGGTGGGCGTGGCTTCGCTGTGTACCAAAGTGCTGTACAAACAAACAAACAAACAAACAAACAAACACAAACAAACAAACAAACAGGCAACATTAAAAATGAAGTAAAAAAGAGAATATAGACATAAAATCGGCGCAGCTAATGAATATAACGACCAAACACAGATCAGCTGGTGTTGAAAGCAACAGAATAGTAGCGGGTCTTTAAACAGGATTTGAAAACTGAGAAAGAGGGGGCCTGTCTGACGAGCAGAGGTAACTCGTTCCAGAGTCTTGGTCCTGCTACAGAGAAGGTCCTGTCTCCTCTGTGTTTAAGACGAGTTCCTGGAACTGTGAGAAGTAACTGGTCCGCTGACCTCAGAGCATGTGGTGGGACTACAGTTGGGGTGAGACTGTTCAGCGATTTGTAGATGTAACCAGATCCTTTCTGCGTTGTGCTGGTTTTAGATTAATCAGGCCGTGACACGGTGTTGTCTTTTTAAAGATGACTCTTGGTTTATTCTGACGAGAATAACACACACAAAACTGAAAGTTATGCACCATAACTCATGTTCCCTGAAGGAAGGGAACGAGGTGCAACATACTTGCTATGGGAATTGCGCCCCGCGCGATTACCTGAAGGAATATACTCACGCCTTTACGGCTAGGGGCGTCACCGCCGCGCCAGAGGCCCCGCCCTCTGGGTACTTAAGCGGCTTGCGCCCCTCCATCTTTCTCCAAAATTGCACTTCACCGAGCTTTCAGCATTGAAAAGGGCCAGATATGTTGCACCTCGTTCCCTTCCTTCAGGGAACATGAGTTATGGTGCATAACTTTCAGTTCCCTTTCAGTCTGGTCTCTCGGTGCAACATACTTGCTATGGGAACGTAATCCATTCACGCCCTTGAAATGCTCAGTAAAATGCATGCTAGAGTGAACGTCTGCCTTGACCAACAGGCACCTCAAGGCTACTTTCTACTGTGTGTTAGAAAGGACAGCCTGAGTGACGTCACCTGCAGTAACATCCAAACTGTAATGCTTTGCAAAAGTATTTAATGAGCTCCAATTCGCAGTAGCACAGATGTCTGCGACTGGCACACCCTTAAATAATGACCAGGAAGTGGCCAAGCCCCTAGTGGAGTGAGCATGCACTCCAGAGGGTACCTGTTGACCTTTGCTACTGTAGGCCCTTTTAATGGCCTCAGTCACCCAATGTGAGAGGCGTTGTTTTGATAGGGCTCTCCCGGTAGCAGGTGCTGCAAAGCAGACGAACAGTTGGTTTGTTTTCCTCCATTCGGCTGTTCTCTGCATGTAGGTGCGTAAAGCCCTCACTGGGCAGAAAGCCTGTAGCCTTTCCTGCTCCTGAGTGAGGACAGGGGCAGGTGGAAAGGAGGAGAGATCAAAGTCTAGACTCCTATGGCTCAGAGTCAAGACCTTGTGAGTGTATGCAGGATTAGGCCTTAATGTGACCTTTGACCCGTCAGGGGCGAATCTGGTACACATTGGATGCACAGACTGTCATGCTCTGCGCCTGTCAGGCTCTGCGCCTGTCATGTTTTTTTCTGTTTTCACTCACTCCTCAGTTCCAGTCTACATCCTTAATCACTTTCACCTGTTGTCATCAGCCACCTGCCAACCTGCTCTCCCTCATAGTATAAAAGCCCTCTCATTTCATTTGTTCCTCGCCGGGTCATAATCCATATCTCCCTGATGTCTGGTGGAGCCATTTATTGTTTTTCCCTCGTTTTGTAAGTGACTACACCGTCAGTCTTTTTGTTTTCATAATTAAAGTGTTTATTATTTTACACTCCGTGTCTCTGAGTCCTGTTCGCCTGCATTCTGGGTCTGCGTCCTCCACCGGAACCGAATCGTGACAGTATGACCCGGCCATCACGAAATCGCAGGACCCGCAGGCGGAACAGCAGACCCGCTCAGCGACTGACGGACGCGGCCCCAGGACAGGACGAGCCGACCGTCATTCACATGTACGGGGTTCGTGCAGAGACCGGCTGGGGGGACTACAGCTCGGAGACGGAGATTCTCTCATCCCCGCTTCTGGTCGAGGAGGAAGAGCGGAGGAAGCTCAGAGGCGGCCGCGCAGCTCTTTGGCCGTCTTCCCCCTTTGTTCCAACACTCGGTTCGATGTGGTCCGACTCGGACGAGGACCCAGTTGGGTTTTGGATGGATCCGGTACCGACTCTCAGTCCACGTCACCGCCGGACTGAACGAGTGGACATTCCGGGTTCCAGCCCCGCCCACCGTCAAACTCTCCACGCCGGCTGTCAGAAAAGCCAGGGAAATTTTCAAAGGGGGGGGCATGTGTCAGCCCATGTGCTGACAGCGGTTCTGACAGGACTGAGGGGAGACTGGAGCTGACAAAGGAGGCTGCGCGTCCATGCGCTCCTGTTGCTGGGAGCGTGGAAGTCACACGGCCCTGCGCACCAGCCTTGGGGGGAAAGGACGTCTGCAGCTTCAGTGATTGGTGGAGCAGATTAATCGCAGCAGAGGACATAATTTCCTCATACACTGGAGCTAACAACGAAGACGACTCACCGGGGGCGTGGCAGCTGTTCAAGCAGGCGTGGAAGGAGAACTCTGTGTTACGCTCACTGCTGCTTGCTCGCGTTCAGCCACGTCCGCCTCCCAACTCACCACCTGCTGATCACAGCTCCCCATCTTCATCAAGTCCTCTTCTGAGCTCACCCGCAGCTGAACGTCCCACAGCAGCTGAACGTCCCACAGCAGCTGAACGTCCCACAGCAGCTGAACGTCTCACAGCAGCTGAACGTCTCACAGCAGCTGAACGTCTCACAGCAACTGAACGTCTCACAGCAGCTGAACGTCTCACAGCAGCTGAACGTCTCACAGCTGAACGTCAGAGCTCACAGACAGCTGCAGCTCTCACCCCTCTACCCACAGCTGAACATCTGAGCTCGGCAGCAGCTTCTCAGCCTGATACACCTCTCAGCTCTCCAGAAGCTAAACCTCCCAGCTCAGGTCCAGCAGCACCTCCTAAACTGGTTTCCATGCCAGCACCACCTAAACTTCCTCCTGTGCCAGCACCAAGACTGGCCCCTGCTGTTCCAGCACCAAGACTGGCCTCTACTGTTCCAGCACCAAGACTGGCCCCTGCTGTTCCAGCACCAAGACTGGCCCCTGCTGTTCCAGCACCAAGACTGGTTCCTGCTGTTCCAGCACCAAGCCTGGCTCCTGCTGTTCCAGCACCAAGACTGGTTCCAGCACCAAGACTGGCTCCTGCTGTTTCAGCAGCGAAGCTGGCTCCTATACCAGCACCAAGGCTGGGTCTTGCACCAGTTCCTGATCCACCAGGGGCCTCATGTATCAATGACACTGGTCTAGAGGTGGTCCTGGGTCCTGAGGTCCTCACTCATCCATCTGGAGGCTTCACGTCACTGGGGGTCATCTCATCGGGGGTCTTCGTTCCAGAGCTCCTCACTGCTCCATCTGGGGTCCTCACTTCATCGGAGGTCCCCACCGAAGTGGTCATCGCTTCGTCAGAGGTCCTCGCTTCACCGGGGGTCTCCACTCCTCTGGAGGTCTTCACCAAAGAGGTCCTCGTTCCATCGGGGGTCCTCGTTCCTCCAAAGGTCCTCGTCTCGTCGAAGGTCTTCGCTCCACCGGGGGTCTACGTCTCAGAGGGTCCCCACGACGTCTCAGCGGGTCCTGGCGACGAGGTCCCCAACGACGTCTCAGAGGGTCCTGACGACGAGGTCCCCAACGACGTCTCAGAGGGTCCTGACGACGAGGTCCCCAACGACGTCTCAGAGGGTCCTGACGACGAGGTCCCCAACGACGTCTCAGAGGGTCCTGACGACGAGGTCCCCAACGACGTCTCAGAGGGTCCTGACGACGAGGTCCCCAACGACGTCTCAGAGGGTCCTGACGACGAGGTCCCCAACGACGTCTCAGAGGGTCCTGACGACGAGGTCCCCAACGACGTCTCAGAGGGTCCTGGACGGGGGTCCCAGCGCCGCAGACGCCTCGTCCTCGACAGAGGGTCCCAGCGCCGCAGACGTCTTATCGCCCGCCTCGGCGCCCGACGACGTCTTATCGCCCGCCTCGGCGCCCGACGACATCTCAGCGCCCAACGACGGGGGTCCTGGCGACGACGATGGCAGAGTACCGGCCGACGACTGTGTTCCGGCCGACGACTGTGTTCCGGCCGACGACTATGTTCCAGCCGACGACTGTGTTCCGGCCGACGACTGTGTTCCGGCCGACGACTGTGTTCCGGCCGACGACTGTGTTCCGGCCGACGAAGAAGGTTCCGGC
>JBBPBX010003597.1:0-40265 GCA_038048925.1 Garcialebias charrua
ACGTACATTAAAGCTCCTATAATTACACTCTGTAAGCAGAAAAAATATACACAGAGTGGTTTTGAAGCTATTTATTACGTAAATAGAAGTAAACTGAAATAAAAATGAATGCTAACACGGGAAGTCCGTCTCTCAGAACACAAATAAAAAACTTGAATTTTAGGTCAAATTTTTTCTCGAGACCATAGTAACATACATTAAAGCTCCTATAATTACACTCTGTAAGCAGAAAAAATATACACCGAGTAGTTTTGAAGCTATTTATGACGTAAACAGAAGTAAACTGAAATAAAAACGAATGCTAACACGGGAAGTCCGCCTCTCAGAACACGAATAAAAAATCAAATTTTAGGTCAAATGTTTTCTCGAGACCATAGTAACGTACAATAAAGCTCCTATAATTACACTCTGTAAGCAGAAAAAATATACATCGAGTGGTTTAGAAGCTATTTATAACAAATACAGAAGCTAACACTAGAAGCTAAATGCTACAAAAAGATTGTTTTTTTATTTTTTTATCTCAAACATCTAATAAAGGTACTCACTTGTAAACGTCCACACTGTGATTCCATTCCATTCTGTAAGTTTCAGAAAAATCCGCTGAGTGGTTCTTGACTTATCTTGCTGACAAACAGCAAACAAACAGAGCTAACATAAGCTACATCCAGCCCAGGAGGCAGACAGAATCAGTCCGAGCAGAGGAGCTTTTTTTCGGGCACATGAGCTGGAAACGGTCTACTTCTTCTTCTTGGGTCGGTGTACTCCTCTGGAAGTGGTACTGCACTGCACCCCTAGCGGCCGAAAGTGGTACTGCACCATTTTATGCCAAAGTGAAAAAGGGTCATAACTCAGCCAAAAATTGGTCTAAAAATATGGGAAAAAAATCCATAAATAGGTTGCACTGGTGTATAGGTCGCAGGCCTTGAAAAAACATAAAAGGTGCGACCTATACACCGAAAAATAGGGTATATTAAAATCATTCAAAGTCTGGACTTAAGTAGTGTATTTAAGACAAACATGCACTGTCAGAAGCAGAGTGGCATAATATTTGCATAATCTTTTGAAAATTGTACTACTGTATAGGACATTTTTAGTGTATCTTGGAGGAAGATTAAGTTGGCTTTTTTGTGCCCTCAGCTCTGTGAAAACACTTTGCCAACATTTGTATGAGTGTATTTACTATATATTTATTGACATCTGATTCTCTCAAAGACCGTTTTGTTTAAAGGGGTTCTTTATTTTTGGGTTTGCAGTAACAAGTTTTTATGTATTTGTTTGCGGCAAACTAAGTTTTCTTCTATCTGAAGAGCTGTGCATGTGTGTTTGCTTTGGTACAACAGCCATGAGGACCGTATTCTCTCCAAAAAGCGCTTGGCTAAGTATTCCTTCTATAATTGCTTTTAATTTTTTTATTTGTATATTTTTTTCTTTTGCAAACACAGCCAAAAGGAATCTACAAAGTTAAGGTTCTCATACCATGGTATACTTACAGTATGTTGAAAGGTTGTTGGGAAATTTTTGCACGATGACACCAAAAATTATTGTCTAACTCAGCTTTAAGTAAAGAGAGAGGTCTCTATTACAACCCTCAACTTGAGTTACTGAATGACTTCAATGTGAATCATAATTTCTTTTCACTTCTTAAATTCCCAGATGACTTAATGGATGAGGGGAGTATTGCTGGAAAGAGCATAGTGATAAATGTTTTGAACAGAAACACTCAATGGAAATTGTGCATCGCAATTCCTGTTACAGCAAGGCTTACTGACATCTACAGGGGGCATGACAAGCAACATAAACTATAATGGTAGTGATTGGAAAAGAGTGGAACTTTCTGTAATGGACGTCAAATTAAAAAGATTCACAGTGGCAAACGGCATTTAGTCATCCCCGGTGAGGCTTGCCTACATACTTACTGTCGAATTAACAGTAGTCAGATGTTTGGATCCACATTTCTTTTTGAATAAGAAAGTGCGTCCAAACGTTTCAATGGAACTGTATGTCCAAGTGGAAGACCTTGATGCTCAATGATAATTTTTTACTCAAATACGATATTTTGGTGTGGTCATTCACATTTTGTTTTAACACATCTTGTTCTCAAACTCAAATTTAAACACTCTATGACCCAATGCCACTTGCATGTGCAGAAGAAGACATGACGTCACACGTTGCACACTGGGTTTAAGGAAGTACCGGTAAATATACATGTTAGCATGTGAGTATTGATTCTGAAATTGTTGTGCAATCAGAGTAGATTAAATTATTGTCTGACATGCTTGTTTTGACCAGTGTTTACATTTGATCTTGCCTTTTTGCCAGATACACAGTTGCAAAATTGTATTTTTAAAACAGTAGTGGCATACGGAAAGTGAAACAAATTTAAGTATCAATCTCATCATGTTACTATTGATAAAGTTCGGCACTCACTGAAATTAAATGAACAAAGACAAAGCAACTACACTTTTGTTCTGTAACCGAGGACGTGTGGACTTCCAACATTTAAGCTGCAAAAAGTTGGTATCATTATGATTAATACTTGGATCGATCTGAATCTAAATGCAGACAAAACCAAAGGGATGCTGTTTTCAAACAGTAAGTCAGTCCCAGCAGTTAAGAAAGTTCATGCGTAATAATCCAGGTACCAAATCCAATAATTCTCAGTTGGTAAATGGTAATGGTAAATGGAGCTTATTTGTATAGCGCTTTCCAGCCCCCTGTGAGGAGCCCCAAAGCGCTTTACAATACCAGCCATCCACCCATTCATTCAGACATTCATACACCGGTAGTGGTAGCCTGCCTTGCAAGGCGCCATCCAGACCTACCGGGAGCAACTCGGGGTTAAGTGTCTTGCCCAGGGACACAACGACACATGGTGGGCGGATGCGGGATTCGAACCTCCAACCTTCCGATCAGGGGTCGACTGCCATTACCACTACACCACGGCCGCCCCAGTTGGGTCATCTGGACAGTCCCAGCAGTTCTTCCTTCAATTTTATCCTTGAATGTTGCTCCTATAGAGTTTGTCGATCCCTACAAATATTTGGGTATCTTAGTTGATTCGCATCTCTCTTTTAAGCTCTACGTGGAAAACTTGGTAAGGAAACTGAAAGTTAAATTGTTTTTGTTTTCTTCAGAAACAGATCCTGTCTAACTCTGAATGCTAGGAAACGTCTTGTAACTGTGACTTTCCTCCCCTCCATTGACAACGGTGACATCATTTACAAACAGGAACATTAGCAATTCACCCATTACTTTAAATCAAATATGCAGTTTCATTCTTACTTAACTCGCCAGAGTTCAGTGCGTCATCTTCCTAAATATCAGACCAGTAGAGGTAAGTTTTCTCTCCGTTACAGGGGAGCTAAAGTTTGGAATGATTTTTCACATTTGGTAACAGGTAGGACTTCTGTAAAATAGTTTAAATGTTATTTAAAACCTTACGTAATTAAATTATTGTGATTGTCACTTTTTCATTGTTGCATATTATATTCAAATTTCCATTAATACTTTGTAGATGTATAAAAAAAATTCTGTATGACTGTGTTCCTAAATTTATGATCAATTGATTGTATTTTTGGATTGTATAATATTTTATATATTATTTGTGTGGAGGCTTTATATAAGGCCATTGGGCTTTTGCCTCTTCCTGCACTGTTATTATTATTTTTCTTAATATCTTTGATCTGTGGTTTAATTGTGCAAAATAAACAAAACTAAAACAAAACTAAAACTAAATGAAAGCCTCTACAAGCACTCTGCAGATGTTGGATGCTGTCTATCATGGTGCGCTAAGATTCACAACTGGCTGTAATTACCATACCCACCATTGCATCCTGTATTCACTGGTTAACTGGACATCATTAACTTCACTCAGACTCTTCCACTGGTACATTTTCATCTTTAAATCACTTCTTGGCCTGCTGCCTTCATACATCTCCTCCTACGTCTCTGCGTGAGTGCAGCTACAGCGTGCACTCTCAGGACATTATTACATGGAGTATTCCCTCAGTGAGGACAGAACTAGGCAAAAGGGCCTTCTCCTGCTCCTGTTTCCTGGAATATCTTGCAAAAAGATCTGAATTAATAGACCACTCGAGTAATCTACACATCAATTCCTAGGACATCTATCAAGTTTTTAAATTTCCCGTCGAGTATTTGTAGTGACGTCATTACATTGCAGTTATGTCATGGTGTCAAGTGTCACGTGATCCACCCAGAGCATGGGCTAGCTAGTAGAAGTGTAGTAGTGTGCTAGTGAAGATTCTCAGTTATCCAGGACATGATAAATTCAAAAACGTTCAATAAAGTTATTGAGCATGCATCAGGGCGTTCAATACAGTACAGTTGTTTTTGTATTGAACATTTTTTAATTTAGCTAGTAGAAGCTACAAAATGGATTCCTCCATGCAGACGGATGGTGTGCATGTGAACCGGTGTCACACCATATTCTGAGACCACCGTATATTGTGACCGTAGGGGGTGGTGTTGCATGCACTGATACAGGTCACAGAATATGGTGCAACACCAGGTCCAATCAACCAGAACCAGCTTCCTCTGTCCTTGTTTCACAAAGAAAAAGTAACAAATTTTAATCTTTAAACCTATAAAAATGTATAAACATATTAATCTCTAAAATTAAACCTAATGCACAGCACCACATTAATAGTTTAGGTTTTTCTGTTACTTATTTGCAGCATGATAAATGGCAGGAGCATAATATACGCTCCCAATATTTTGGTGGTCTTAATAAAAAAATAAACATAAATGAACTTTTTTTGCAGTTTTATTTAATTATTTATTTTTTGCATCTTGAGATCCTAAGACATCATCAACTACTCAAGTTCTACCCAAGTTTTATTATGTTAATGTCGAGTTTAAAAATGATGTACTCGTTCAACCCCTATTCTCGACCTTGACCTCTCTAAAGCCCCTTTCATAAAACAGCTCAATCCGGCTCTGATGCGTGTTCAGTCCTCCAACGAGCATTCAGAAGAAACACGAACGTGCATTGCCGGGTTAATTTTACTCGCCTCTGATCCGCCCCTGAGCCACGAGCAGAGGTAGTATTAAGCCCGGATCTGTCGACTTGTGAAAGGTGTCGGGCTGCTGCGGCTTCAAACTGATTTGAATAATGACGTACTCTCCCACGTAGTCTTCCGACGCCCACTGTCGCGCTCTATTTAAATGTGTAAACAAGAACATGATATTTGTATTTTGCTTGCGCATCACTCGCTATTCTTCGCCGAATCTTTTTCTTTTTTTATTGATCATCATGGAAATGTCTAATTGGGATGATACCGAGACCTGTGTACTCCTGTCTCTGCGCGCAGAGGAGGAAATTAATAAGGGACTTACCGGTACAGGGAAGGATGAGGCCCTTTTGGAGCGGATTGATGCGAGAGCAAAAAACAAAAAAGCATTCGGATAAGCACGATGTTCGCTAGCGTCGCCATGTTTGTTTACAGACACCTCTGCGGTCCCACGTTAAACACGCAGGCACCACGTCCTCTGAGCTGCAGATTTTCACCACGCCTCTTTTCAACCCGCGCTGCCAATCGTTTTGTGAATGCTCCATTGAGAGCGGGCCGTGGCCGGATTCAACTTTGTTTTATGAATGATCCCAGTGGGATTAAAGCCAGACTGGTCTGTGCGTGAATTGCGCGGATCTGACTTATGAAAGGGGCTTAAGTGGCTTCAAACACATACCTGTCAAGTCTCCCGTTTTGGCCGGGAAACTACCGTATTTTACCCCTCTTTCCCGTCGTCATCCCAAATTATTATTTTCCCGGAAATTTCCTGTATTATAATATTATTATTTTTTTAAAACATTCCAGTGCCTCTGAATCATGTCACTAGCCTCGCGAGAACTGCCACCTGCAGTAGCCTCAATGGAAGTTCTCGCGATGTTTGTGCTGGCAGCAGCGGAACCCGGAAAAACACATCAGAAATGGATGAATGAAACGAGAGAAAATGCGTCCCTGCCAAAAAAGTTAAGACTTCGTGTAAATATCTTGAAAAATGGGACAGCGAATTTACTTTTCCTAAAAGAAGAGTAGGGTGGGGGGCACAATTACGCGTTTTGTAAGATTTGTAACTGCGACTTTAGTGTCTCATGGGGGAAGGAACGGTGTCCGTCAGACTGCCGAAATCAGACTCCATGAAGCGGACTGACGAGAGCAACGCACCCCTGAAGCCACGGAGCTCGAATATCCAACTTCCAACGTAAAACTAACTTTACCGCAGTGTCCGACTGCATGAAAAATCCGTCAAGCACAAAGGTAGGCCTATCAGATTGTGATCACATTGTATTGTATGATTTTATTCATTTCATATTAAAAACAATGACAATTTAAAAAAAAGAAAAATTAAACATAACATAAAATGAAAGGAAGCAGAAGAAGAAAACATTTCTTATCATATCTGCTCCTTATCAAACAATCAATTCAAACTATCAATTCAAACATAAATATACTTATTTGTAATACAAAATAATACAGTCTCATCAGAGATATACAGTCACATCAAAATATCTAATATAATTTGTTATATTAGAATCAACTTAAATGTAACTCTTCAATAAAATAGTTTTAATCATTTTCTTAAATATTAGTATGGACTTCACATTTTTACATTGTCCTCTAGTCCATTCCAAAGATCAATTCCTCTTATTGTAGTAGACCTACCCTTTAAACTGGTTCTAAACTTAGGTTTAACAAACATTTCCATTCCCTTTAAATTATAGCAACTAATCCTTTTCACAAAATAGGTTTGAATGTTAGATAGACACACAAACATAACTGGTTTGTAAGTGGCTGATAGGTAGTTATTGTAGATTTCTTGTAAACCTGTCTTAAAATGTAAGGGGTCCTGGACTTTGGTTGGGTAGTGGGATGGCTCGGAGTACCCGGCAGAAAATTTCCCTTATTTTTAAATCCAAAACTTGACAGGTATGTTCAAACATCTGCTAAGTTCCTGGCAAAAACCAATGCAGACAGGTTCCTGTTTTTAGTTTTCTACATCGCCTTACAGCCTAGCTGTTTTTTATTTTAATTTTATTTTTTAATGCCATTTTCTTTCACTTGTTCTTCTCAATCTGTATGCTTTATGATTGTCTACTGTTGTCTTTATTGTCCGCTGTTGTCATCACTCTGTTAAAATCATTTATCTCTCGTAAATGAGCCCCGAGGCTCAATGGGATTAACCTGTATAAATAAAGTTTGAATGAATGTATACCTTTACCTTACTGATGTCAAAACTGGATGAAATGTGATATGATTGTTCAGACTGAGGTCACTTAAAAAAACACAAGAAATGTATCCGATTTAGTAACACATCCAAAAAAAGATTTGGGTCGCTTTGTCCTGCAGTGTGAACATAGCCAAATATGATTTTTTTTTAAGTGCAAATGGAATTGCACATATTTAAATCTTTTCCCCGGTGCTAGTCTATCTTGGCACTTCAAATCCCCAAAACAACAGCTTACATTGTCTACAACTCTCAGTTGTTTGAGCAGTTTCATAGACTTTAATCAAAGCCAAAAGACAGGTGCAGGATTAAATTCTGCAAGTTATATCTTGATTATGACCTCAATGTGCTCCAAAATTTGCATGAACCAGATAAACCCATAAGTTTGTGCAGGTATACTGCTGTCAGATCAAGACATCTTCAAAGATTTCACATGTGCAAAGTACAATATAACTTACAGGGTGATGAATTAAAAACAAGTCAAATCTCTTACAGAACCTTTAGAGAGTAAAGAAATGTAGCCCCCAGCTGTAAGACATGCACTTGCATTACAAGGGTCATTTCAGCAGATAATGAGTGGAATCCAAGCCCAGCGGTGAAAAATTCTTCCCTTGGTGACTGAACTAAAAAGCAGTGAGAAGGTGTGGATGTTTTTGTTGAGATAAATACATGTAATATTACTGAAATTGACTACATTGGACTGGTATTAAAAAGTTAAAGCATCAGAAAAAACTTGGACTGTGTAAAAATAGATGTGAAAGAAAGTTATTTTGTCTGTATTGTTCCAGGTTATGACTTTTGTTGTGAATAAGTGCTATATAAAGGAATTACACTGAGTCGCAATATAAAAATAAAGGAGGAAAAAAGTATTTGATTTAAAAACATTTCCATTTACTTTGTACAATTAGTCCTAGAAAGCTGCAGAAGACAGATATTGATACAATAGAATGAAGCCCTGAAACATTCAAAACCGCTTCATCACATGGAGACTAAGGCCCCTTTATTAAAAGACAAACCTTTGGAGTCTTTTGAAAGGAAAAAAGTGAATACGGAGATCAGAAACAATTATTGAAGGCCCCCACTTCATTAAATGAATCTGTACTGGGAGAATTTTTTTTTTTTTTCATTCAACCTTTATTTATACAGGCTAGCCTCGTTGAGCCACGGGGACTCATTTACAAGAGGGACCTGTCTCATTCACACCTAGGGACAATTTAGAGTTACCAATCAGCCTAACATGCATGTTTTTGGACTGTGGGAGGAAACCGGAGCACCCGGAGAAAACCCACGCATGCACGGAGAGAACATGCAAACTCCACCCAGAAAGGCCCCCGGACCGGGATTTGAACCGGGGACCTGCTCGCTGAGAGGCAGCAGCTCTACCAGTTGTGCCACCATGTGACTAACCACACTGATTACCGTAATTGCCGGTCTATAAGCTGCTACCTTTTTCACAGGCTTTGAACACTGCGGCTTATACAATGCTGCGGCTAACTTATGGATTTTTTTTGATGGGCTAACGAGCCTCCTGCCACCAAAAACATTCGCTATGTTTACATGGGCAAAATTCTGTGACCGGATTGAAATGTGCTCTGATTGTATAATTAGATAGCACCGTTTACATGGGCACAATCCGTTCATGACGAGTGTTTACATGCAGCAGGCTTTTATTCTGATCAGAAGTTCTGACATGCGCAGAGTGGTACACTCCCCTTAAAAAAAAAAAACGAAGAGGAAGTTACTTTCGTAAAAACCACAGAAGAAGAAGTTACTTCCGGGACGAAAGTAAACATACGCGTCCAAAATGGACCCGCACCAGATTGTAATGACGGAGACTGAGTTTTTACTGCACTCCCTGAATGAACTACAGGTGAAGCAGCGCGTGCTTTTAGTTTTTTTATTCACAGGATGAGAGCGCTGGACGTCCTCTGTCCTCCAAGCTGTCGTGGACAACAACTGTTGGTAAGATAATAAAAACGCTGTATGCTAATAAACTTTTTGTCCTTTCCTTTTCTACCTGTCTGCGTGATACTGTCTGTATTTGTTATTAATTACTGTTCTTCCTCTGTTTTCCTGTTTCTGGAGCATCAGTGTCACGATGCCAGGCAGTGCCCATGATGCCAATGTCCTGCGCCACTCAGACCTCTATCAAAGGGCTCATCTGTTGACAAAAGTAAGGCTAATATTTACTATATTGTATTTAGTATTACTACAACGATTACAGCTAAGTACAGTATCTCAAAGTAGAGATGCTTAGCTGTAAAGTTTTATTTAA
Organism: Garcialebias charrua; assembly: GCA_038048925.1. Classification (NCBI taxonomy): domain Eukaryota; kingdom Metazoa; phylum Chordata; class Actinopteri; order Cyprinodontiformes; family Rivulidae; genus Garcialebias; species Garcialebias charrua. The sequence continues at coordinate 9,521 of JBBPBX010003597.1, forward strand.
AATAAAATGTTTGAACCATGTCTTTAAACAAATAGTTAAATGTTGCCAAAATGTAAGGCTAACATTTACTATATTGTATTTAATTTTACAACTATTACAGCTAAGTATATCAGAAGACATACTTAGATGTAAAGTTTTCTTTCAAATAAAATTTGTTTGAACCATAACTTTAAACAAATAAAAAGTTGAACACTAAATATTGGCATGTCCTTTTTTGCAGTCTGTGAGGAACATTGAAGCAAAGGACGTCCGTCTCTTCATTGTTGGTGATCGTGCCCGCTGTTGGACTGGCTCGTCAAAGGATACGCAAACTGTCCTCGTCTGACTCCTCAACAAGTCATTTAATGTTTACCTTGGCGCTGTCAGGTGGAGGTAGAGATGACCGGGTTTCTGAAGTCACAGTGGAGAGTTCTTCTAAAAAGATACTGTACTTATGTATTTGTGTTCACATGCAGTTAACATTTGTATAAAATTATTATCACAATAAACAACTGCAAGTAATACTAGTGAACATCTGAGCTCTTTAATGGACCAAACAGTTTAACACATTCTTGTAAACAGTTGAAATTGCTTGTTTGAAACATGTTTCATTCTTAGTGCAATTTGAGGTGTATCAGAAAAACATAAAAATTAAACGTTCAAAACGTTTGTACAAAACAGACGATGTGCACAGATCACATCTTGTAATGATAACAAAAAATTTCTTTGGTCATTTAAAAACTACAGTAACCTGTAATTCAGTAACTTCTTTAACAACTCATCACATACTTTCACAATTTCAATGTATGCATGTGATTTAGGACAACTAAAAATTGGTGACAAAATAATTGATTTTACTTCCAAAATGTATGTTTCTGTATCTGATAGAACAGCAAATGTGTTTTTATCCTGTGAGTCATGCAGAAACTCAGAGTCCTTATTAAACCACCTGACTGTATTAAGTTAGGACATCTTAATTGTACCATAAACTATCAATCCTAATGTCTGTGTAAAAAATACATTTACAGATCTGTCAGTGCACAAAGAAACATGGTTGTGGAGAATTGAAACATTTTCAAATCAGTTTTGAGTTGTTCTAAAGCACATGTGTGAACTTCTTGGGATTCCTAAGACGTGGGACTCTTGCATCTTCTGCCACCTGCCACCATCACCTGCCACCATCACCTGCCACTGTCTGTTGTGTGCTGCTGCCAGCTGCCTCTTCAAAGCTGGACTCATCATCTGAAAAACAAACAAAATAAAGTTTAACTGGACCCCTGATATGTTGAAATGTGTTAGGTTAATTATCTGGTTAGTTGGAGTTTTAATGTACAATACAGTATACTGTAGTTCTATGCTAGCCCTACAGCTACTCTTATTTCTTATTATAATTACATTTTTACATATTTGTTGTTTCTAATTACTCAAGTAATACAGTACAGAGGGTTAATGTGTTTTGAAGAGTCTAACTTACCAGAAAGGATGCTTTGCTCCTGGTTAGCTTCCTCTCCTCAGATTCCTCTCCTCCTCATAAGATCCACACCGCTGCCTGCTGTGTTGGAAGTGGCAGATCTCTCATCAGTTCATCAACACGTAAAATAAAAAAGTGGTGGGGTCGTAGCCACTTGTCCCGTTTTTGTTTTTAGCTTTGTAGCACTTAGCTTTAAGCTCTTCCAGCGATCTCCAGCTTCTTCCAGCTTTTCATGTACTTGTTTGAATAACTACACGTTCGGTCAAGGCGTTCGATAGTTTTGAGCTATTTTAACGTTTCCATTACAAATGTTGCATCGCTCACCGACCAGTTTTACTTCCCCACCATGCGTTAGCATCTACCCACTAGCCAGCCCAGGCGGAGAAGTAAACACGAGGGGGGAGAGGGAGGGAGGGATGGGGGTGCGCGCAGCGCACATGCGCAGTCAGGACAGTTTCCCACAGTCCGGTAAAAGGAACAGATCATGTGTTTACATGCGCACACATCGGGCTACGGATCGGCGTAAACCACCCGTTTCGAACGGATCGCAAATTAGGTCGGATCACGCCGAATACACAAAAAATAACCCGACCGGGGTGTTTACATGACGGACTTTTGATCCGTTCGGCCGTTTGATCCGATTACTTATGTCCATGTAAACATAGCTATTTACTTTGTCCCACCCAGGCACTCATAGAGCTGCCCACGTCTCTCTAGGGAGGTGAGTCCTCGTGACTCAATAGCCCCTTTCATAAGACAGCTCAGTCCGTGTCTGATGCGTGTTCAGTCCTCCAACGAGCATTCAGAAAAAACACAAAGGCGAATTGGCGAGTTAATTTTACTCGCCTCTGAGGCGCCGCTGATCCGCCACTAGAGGTAGTGTCAGGGCCGGATCCGAGCCGGGCAGACCCATTTGTGAACGAAACCCGCGGATCCGCGCTCAGAATACAGATGACATCAGTGTGCGACCGCAGGATTAATCAACAGACAGATTTATTAAAGTCAAAGGTCAAAGTCAAAGTCAACTTTATTGTCAGATCTGCAATATGTACAGTGCAGGACATACACAGGACCGAAATTGCGTTTCTCTCAGTCCCTCGGTGCAACAGTAAACATCTAAACATTGAAACACTGAAACATATAATAATAGACATAAGCATAAAAATAGTAAAACTAACACTGTCCTGTGTGTTTTTTTTTTTTTTTGCATAGTGGTATAAAAAAAGAGTATAAAAAGTATAACTAAAATAAACTAAAGGTTTCTAGCATTGACATTTGCAAAGTGGCAAAGCAGCGAATGAGTCAATGTACACAGTATATGTATGAGGTAGTAGTTGATGTTGTTGTAGAGGCAAAAAGTGGCATATGCAGTAAGGCACATTGGGCATCCCTAAATAAGACCGTTCAGAGCACACTGTATATGTACCAGCAGTGGTGTAGATATTAAAGTAGTGTAAATAAATGTAAACAGTAGTAATTACATGTAAGCAGTATTAACAGGGGAATATTAAAAATGACGCGAAACGACAACTTGTAAAAGTTAGTTTAACTTTTTTCCCTCTCTCTCTCTGTCTCTCTCTCTGTCTCTCTCTCTCTCTTTCTCTCTCTCTCTCTCTCTCTCAACGGCGCTGTGTGTATGTGTGTTATTTTACGTTTGTCTTTTAGTGGAGAAAAAAAAGAAGTTTGTGTTATGCCTGTGGTTAACACAAACTCCTTTTTTCCATCCAACTTTCTCTATTTGCCCTTCACCTCACTTAAACCTGAATTACCTCTCTTCGCGGGACTCCTCTGTTGCTTCATCGCTCAACCAGAGGTGAGCTTGCTCCCTACATAAAGCGTATGGAGAATTATTCCTGCGTACTGCTGGGCTAGCGAAAGCTAGTCCGGCGCATTTTCTCTTAACCCCAAAGTTTTTTCTTCTCCTCTCTCCACAGACTGCTTCGCTCGACGGCGCTAACTGCACAAACAACCGCTACCCCTGCTAACTCGTAGCGGGCTAGCCAGCGAAAGCGACACAACGGAGGAGACGTCTCAAAATAAAAGGAAAATGATTTTGGAAGGACTCGCTCGCCTTATCTCAGACATGCCTCCGGAGAAAGGAAAGCAAAAGACAAGACTTCCAAGGAAAACCAGCAGGACGGCAAGCCCAAGCTCGCGCGCCTGTCCTAGCGGATGCGGTTTCTCCCTCGCAGCGACGGACACCCACAAGGCCTGGCCCATCTGCTTGGGGATGTTACACGCAAAAATGGCGTTGGATGTGCCTGACTCTTGCCCACACTGCAGCCAGATGCTGGAGGTAGGGGTGGGCGATATATCGAATATACTCGATGTATCGCGATATTTTAAATGTACGATGGTTAAAAGGGCTATATCGTGTATATCGAGGATCCTCCTGCTGTCGCGCGGGCTCCCACTCGCCCCCCTCCTTCCTGCAGGCTGCAGGAGGACGGAACCGGGGAGACTTTCAGCACAAGTGAACACGGCAGATATGAAGAGCGCTGCCAGCTGCTGAGGGGGAAAAACAATGTTCTTTCTGTCAGATGAGGGCATAAAAAATATTTTTGTAGACTATGCTGAAAATAATCCCGACGAAAGGTCGGAACTACGAATCTTTTTCACCATTTAAACAGCGGAGTGGAGCATGAACGGCAGAACCGAGTGTTTTTCCAGCCTGCTGCTTCCTTAAAACAAACCACGGGTCTGAGCTCATTTAGTCGTGCGTGCACCGCAGAGAGAGGTGGAGACATTATTAAATCAGCATTTTATCATTATCGCTAAAGATACGGTCCTTAGCGGCTAACAAGATGGCTAACGCTTTAGCCGTCGTCTTCCACAGCTGAGACGGACTGTGTTTTTAGCGATATATGATAAACTGCTGATTTAATAATGTCTCCACCTCTCTGTTCACGTTTCTGAGTGGAGGCTGTTGTGTTTTTACACAAGGATTCATTGCGACACTTTGTAGAGCAACTTAGAGAACGTCTTCGTGAACCCGGAAACAACCCTCTGACCCTTTCACAATAAAACTGGATACAGTACACAGAGGCTCAAATTTACTGCAGTACACAATACCTGTGATAAATCTGTTCTTGTTCAGAGGTTTTTCAGACATTGCCTGAACTTGGCACAGTTTGAAACTTGTGCACATTTTGTGGTTTGTTGTTAAAAATTACCAGCACATGCAAATAGTTGAGAGTTTTTACCTGCGACTGTTCTGGGTCAGTAAATTTTATGGCCACCGTTTACACTTGTTTTTGTATTTTAAAGGCCTTAAATGTTTTGATTTAACTTTTTTTTATGTTAAAAGCACAAGAGCACCTTTTTAAGTTTAAAATATTTATTCTTCCTTTTTGCTTGAATTACTTTTTTATGTGTGCAATTGATGGTTAAAATAAAATATTTAAGTTTGTTCAAATTTAGTGTTGAAAATGTTTAATCAATTTTGAATCATTTTTTCATTGATTTTGGAGATATCGCGATATATATCGTGTATCGTGATATAGCCAAAAAATATTGCGATATAATATTTTCCTCATATCGCCCAGCCCTAGCTGGAGGCGGTGAAGAGGCACCGGGCGGACTTCGTCGCCAAGGCCATGGGCGCCACTGCAGTGCCAACGGACCCAGACACCACCGAGTCCCTCACTTTTATGCCGGAGCTTGAGAACATGGCTTTGGATGACCGCACACGAGTCGAATGGGGCGACAGCCCTGATGTGCTGGCTCCCATGGTGGACTTAACAGTCGAATTCGACAATTGAGGCATGATGAACGAAGACGAGATCTCGATTTCAGCCTCAGGCTAATTTTCCGCGGAGGACGCAGACGTCGAATACGAGGAACAGGGAGAAGATCACTCCCGCACCCCGGTACCTATGCTCCCGGAGACTGACTTTTCCATCCCTACTCTGTTCGACCTGTGTCACAGAGCAACGGACGTGCTGCAGATCCCATGGCCAGAACCTCCGCCTCGTCAACAGGTCACGAGGCTGAAAGGAAACTATTTTTACTCAAAGCAGCAGGCCACCACGAGGCAAAGGATGCCCGTGTTCCCGGACTTCCTCACAGAGCTGACTCACACCTGGGCTCAGCCCAGAGCTCCCATGCTGTTACCACTCTCGCAGTTTCTCGACGTGGACGGGATGGATGAGGTGGGAAGATCCAATGTGCCTCAAATTGAGGACATGTTGGCATCTCACCTGGCTCCCAAGTCATCCGGGACAAAACCAACTCTCCCCAGCAAAGCTTGTCGAGCTTCAGCTTCTCTGCTCGAGAAATGCTACAGAGCTCAGGGACTCGCAACGCGCATGATGAACGCGTCCGCGTTGATGCAAGGTTACCTGGCTGAAAAACTGCAGCAGCTCCAGGTAACAACAGACAAGCAAGCTGCCGCTGACTTGCTGGATGAAGCCCGCAGGGCAACAGACTTTGTGCTCCGCATGATGGGAACAGCTGCTGTTGCTAAAGGCAGAGGCATGGCTGAAGTGGTCATCACGATACGCCATCTGTGGATGACTTTAACTGACCTCCCCGAGAGACAAAAGGTGCCTTTTCTCCACCACTCGATAGAACCGGCGGGATTGTTTGGGAAAGCTCTGGATCGAATTCAGACCAAGCTGGACCAGAGGCGCAAACAGGCTGAAGCTCTCCGGGTGGGCATTCCCAGGAGAACCTTCGCCCCCACCAGGGAGTCAGCTGGGGGAAGACCTGCGCAGCCTCGACACCGCTCAGCAACACGTGCCCCACTGCAAAAGCGACCGGCGTACGAGGACGAGCAACGGCAGAGTCAACCGCCGGGTCCACCTCGAACCGAACATGCATGGAGCAAAAACAGGTTTGTCCCCCGCCAGATGGTCAGACACAGGGCCTCCTCGGTGAACCGGGACACCAGACAAAAGCGTGCCTGATGAACCAGGTCCACGTCTTGATTTTACAAGATCACCCACCCACGCGGTACAAGGAATGATCTTTTCATGTCCAGACTTTATTTGTAGCACGGTACAAAAAACTGGTAACTCTGTTGCATGCACAAATCATGTTTTTCCTGCTGTGAGTGACATAAAGTCAAATATGTCGTTACATGGAAGCAAGAATTAAGCTAAAAAAACAGCCCCTCTCTGTTTTATTGACTCAAAAAAAACAAGAAAAAAAAAAACTACAAACACAATAACTTCAGCAGAACGGGTCCCTCTGGCCTGCCAGCCGATATAAAGGGAGGGGGCCATCTCCCCCCCTCCCTCACGGCTCACGGGTTGTTAGCCTAATCAATAAGCCCCAGCAGGGTGCCTCTGTTCTGTCTGTAGCGGACAGGCCATAAAAAGTCTGTCACAAAATAATCATATAAATGAAATTACAAAATACAATTATAATTATATTTAAAGTCTTGCATAATCTGTATTGCAAGTCTGTAGTGCAAAAAGTTTGGGGACACCTGATCTACAGTAGTGTTTGTCATACTTTCAGCTAATACCATTTTAGAAATCATATTCGTGCTCAAATACTTTTCGATAATTTCAAAACTGTGTTATTTTAAGTGTTTTTCATAGATTCAGAAAAACAAACAAACAAATAAACAAACAAACAAACAAACAAACAAACAAACCTAAACAAATTTGGGTTTTGTTAAAGGCTGCTGTTAAAGTGCCTGAAAACCATTTTTAAATAGGTTGCCTGATTTGTTTAAAAAACACTGCTATTGTCAAGAGTTTTGAAACTTTTTACATCTGAATGATTTATAGGTCAGCGTTAAATAGGTAAATATTTTTTTCTTAATGGTCACGTGCTGAACTGAAAACGAATGAAAAAGGAGCCAAAGCCTAAAGAAAAGTTTTGAAAGATCTCCAGAATTCTTGAAGCACTACAGATCTAAATATTCTGGAGAAATCTGGCTCCATGGAAACAACATATAAAATATGAATATACTTTTGTAAAGCCATGTGTACAAGCATTCCCTTTTCAAGCATTTCCCCTAAAGCTAACTTTGTTCTACTTGTAGTTGATGGATATATATTTTATGCTTGTAAGACTTTCTGTGAACCTTCACATACTTAACATATTTTTGAGAGCATCTATAGAAAATACTGTGCATTTGCCAAAGTCAACAGTAAAATAACATGAATATAGCAGTATTTCCTGACATTTCTTGCTATGATGTGCATTACACATTTCGGACCAATGCTAGATTTCAGTGAAAATTTCATTCTACATGGATATAATGACAATGAAAATTGTTCTTCTTATAAAAATAATTTTGACTGTTTTTACGCAAGCTCTGATAGTAATTTTAATGAATTTAGCAAAGAACTAAAATGAAAGTGATACATTGTACATTGCTCAATGCAGCTGAAGTGACACATCCAAAATGCAATTTACTTACACTGTGAAAACTCAGTCCAATGCAAAAGAAAAGCTGAGTACAATTTATTTAAAAAAGCAAAATACCATTTGAACATTTAGAGCTAGTATTTTATTATAATTTGAGTAACAACAATAAAAACAAACAAACAAACAAAACAAACATTGGAAGTGATATCTATACAATTCAAACAAACATTTTGAAACTACGGTACTGAGTAGTTCATAGGAGTTGTAGTAACTCAATTTCTTCAGGTACCAACAGTATCACCCTTGGGTGGCTTGTAGACTTTAGCCTCTTCCCAGCTGTGCTTGCAGGGAGGGTGTCGGACAGGATGGGGATGAGACAGGATACTATGAGGAGGACGTGCAACCTAAATATGGCTCTTGCAGCCTCGGCCACAGGGAGACAGAGAAGGGGACCACAGAACTCGGCAGCTTGCAATTATCCAAAACAAGACAGTCAAGCCAACCTCCTCTCACTGAAACTTGCTAAAAGAGCATGATAGAATAAAACCAACACAGATTTTACTGTCCGTTACCTTTACATACATAAAACACACTGGACATGTACATGCATGATAACTGGTTTCCTTCAAAGTGGTTGATCTCAACATAAACATCTACCTTGCCAGACATTTTAGAGACATCTATTAATACAACTACCGTAAATCTTCCAAATTACATCCTACTGTATGCCATCAGCAAATAAACCTCAAAAGCATTGTACATGCTTTCCTAGCATGCACTTTCCACTGTGTTGCAAATGCCACTGATAAAAGGTCTTCCCTGCCTTTGGAGTGAAAAACTGGGAGTAAAAGCTGGCAGAAACTGGCATTCCTTAGAACTGGGAGATGGTGGGGGCTCCTGAGCAGAACTTGCAGAGCATTTAGTGCATGCATTCAGTTCCACCTGAGCAGACCACGAGTATCTTAGTTTAAATTGCACCAAAAGTGACCTATTGTTTGCATAGATGCAGTGACTTAGATCAGAAGCGTTCCATTCTCTATCAGACCTGGAGGACTTCCAGCGACAGAAGATCCATCCAAGCTGAACAAGCTTCAGGAGGCTCACCCCTTGAAGGAGGCCCAAAAGGGGAGAGAGATCAAAGGCTGGCCAGCCGGTGTGCACTTGTGTGTACGCCGGTGTGAACATGTTACAGATGAGCAAAGGCGCCTGAGAACCATCTGGGGTTGTATAATGATTCTGAGTTCAAGACACAATATTATGGACGTAACTGTAGAAATCAAAACAGTGTTTGCCCGATTTTTAACCAGCACACGCAAAAGAGAGCACATTACACCAGTCTTGGCCTCCCTTCACTGGCTACCGGTTCATCTTCGAATCCAATTCAAAATTCTCATGTATGTCTACAAATCGCTGAACAGTCTCGCCCCCGCCTATCTCTCGGATCTGATACACCCATATGTCCCTCCACGTGCTTTGAGGTCAGAGGATCAGGTACTCTTAATAGTTCCAGAAACTCGCCTTAAGCGCAGGGGTGACAGGGCGTTCTCTGTAGCAGGCCCAAGACTCTGGAACGAGTTACCGCTGCTCATCAAACAGGCCCCCTCCCTCTCGGTTTTCAAATCCCGGTTAAAAACTCACTACTACTCCATCGCTTTCAATGCCAGCTGATGTGTACTGGATCGTTTGATTTATGATCTGCAATGTTTTTATGTTTTTCNTTGACATAAATGTAAGAGGATATTTGATACAGTAACAAAGGTATCAATGATGTCAAATTATTTGACTTCATAGCCAGTAAATCCTTTCATATTTTAGACCATACATGTGTCGGACATTAGTCTTAATAAGTTCCTCATCTCTGGAACAAATATAGAGACAAATATGAAGTTATTTGTTCTTGAACTCTGAAACAACAACACATTTTATGTTTGATCACTTTGGTGACAGACTTTTCATTTCAAGTGAATCAGGTTCAAAAGGTTGAAAATCCCTTTGCTAGAATAGAGTACCCAAAAACACAAGTCAGTGGTGCATATCATCCACAGTCTTGTACAGTAGTCTGACTCATTTACTTGCCATCAATCATTTTCACTGCAAAAGCAAAAGGTAAACCTCCATCTGTAGCCTTTTCTAGGTGGTTGTACCACTACAGTACAGTACAGTGCTCATGGGGAAGGTGTGAACAGGGCTTTAGAGCAACATGACATGTGAGAGTTTTGTCAAACATCTCTTGACCTTTTGCTGCGAAAATATTTTAACACAAATCTCAACTGTATGATTTGTGTTTAAGGTGTGTAAAGGTTAGGATAAATGGTGTTGCTGATGCCCTGTCATTGAGGAGATGAATGATGACAAGGAAGACCCCCCCCCCTAAAAAAAAAAAATCTGAATAAATGTGATTTGTTAAGGGATTGAATATCAAATGTGCCATATTTTGAAGCAGAAAGTACATTTTAAGCCAAATTATTGACTGTAATTTCAAAAGGGAGCAATGTCTCCTTATTATATTTCAGAATGTTATTAATAAACTACTTACAATAAAGAAAAGTTACTTAAGAGGACTAGCAGGGCAGCTGTGGCTGAGTGGTTAGAGCAGCCGTCCTCTAATGCAAGAGTTGGAGGTTTGATTCCACCAGCAGTCACATGCCTGTGTCTACCACTACATTACATATGTGTGTCCCATTGGTGTATAAATGTGATAAAGCACTGATTATTCTTTGTATAGAAGCAGTAGAGTGCTGTATGAATGGGTAAATGAGGTACACAGATTGTACTATAAAGCACTTTGAGTATCTTGATAAGATAGAAAAGTGCTATATACAGTAAGTACAGTCCATTTACCATTTAGTTTATGGGCAAAAGATCAAAACCAACATGCTACAATATATTCTGTAGCTATTCAGACAACTTACTACCCTTTGTTCTGCTCATTTTTCCAATTGTTTGAATACAGTATAATTGTTAACAAGTGCCTTTTGTTGGTGTATACATTTTAGTTCAGTCACTTGACCAAATTCCTTTTTTATCTGCTCATCTAAAGAGGCGAGACAAACTAAACAATAGAGTTCAAGTTACACTATCACATGTGAGTTAGGTTTTCTTGGTTTTCTTATAGTAATATGTGTCACCCACAGCCATAATACACTCACATGTCCCCAGTTGTCATCGTGCCAGGTGCTTCCACTTCATTTGTTAGCTCCTGCCCATATACAGGTACTCTCTCTGGTTTTAATCCTCCCTCAGCTGAGCATTGTAGATTTTTAAAATGCCTTTCTGGTTCCCCTCAAGGATTTGTTTAAATTTGATTTGCTGCCATGTCAGCCCTTTTGTTGTGTTAAGTTGGTTAAGGCTCCTTGTGTCAGTCTGCATTCTCGGTCCAGCTACTACAAACCTTGACACAAACACAGAAGGTAACTTTTTAATAAAATAAATAAACATTACGTTCACACAATTGTTGTGTATTGATTCTCAAACTTATGTTTTGTCAGAAAATATATAGATTAGATCAAGATAATCTTTTAGAACTGACAACCATTTTGCTACTTTTGGTTTTCAATTTTACTGGACTCATTTAGACTGCTTGTTAAATGAACTAATATATCTTTTGCCAAGTTTAATAGCATGTCTTGTTATCTAGTTTGTTATAATTTATTCAACCAAACAATATAATATACTGTACTGTATGGACAGGAGCTAAGAAATGAAGTGGAAACACCTAGCACGATGACAACTGGGGACATGTGAGTGTGTTCTGGCTGTGGGTGATACATATTTATTGCTATGACAACCAGACGAGTAATAAATTGTTCATAAAAAGACTTTGTTTCACTGACTCATATGCTGTAAACTCAAACAAATCTGACAATACCAATTAAAGTTACCAAGTAAAATTAGTTTGACCCACCCTCTTAAATTAAATAAAACTGCGCTAGTAAAAAAAATAAAATTAAAATAATCTTAAAAGATTTTGTTGTCTCGGCACAGATATATTAAACTATAACAACATAATTGCTTCAGCTTTAAAGAGAGCTATAAAACTGTTTGGGAACGTTTTCCTCATTTTCTTTATGTTCATTTGTAATGTAGCATGGCAGAAACTGACCAGTGCAGTTTAGTTGTCAAGTGTTGTTATTCACATAGGGTGGAAACCAAACTATACACATAAATCCAAAGGCCAAATCTCAACAAAATACTTGGGCCAACTACATGTAAACAAAATGAAAAGAACCAAGGTTAACAGAACAATAAGCACTAATAAAATATTGAATTTAGTATCTTCACAGATCCACATGACTGAGACTTTGGGTGTCAGCTTGAAAACTTTTTAAACATAAGTGACATGACATTTATTCAAATATTTAAACAAAATGGCAGCAGGTCAGTGACATATGTCTAAGTAGTCATTATATTTATCTTCAAATAGACTTTGAATCCAGAGCTGCATTCAGCTCACTAGAACGCAGCTCTCATTGTTGTATTACTCACTGTGGTCATCTCGCAGTTCATAAAATCAAAGCTGCAGAAAGACTGTAATTCTCAAAACATATAATTTACCTGTTTAGGTTTATAGCTTTAGGTTAACCCTTGAAGTAAAATTATGTGTGACTTAACTTTCTGCTTGGAGCTAAGCAGGGTGAAATCCTTTCAAACATTGTTGGTAGCTGGGGCTCAGTGCTGTAAAGGCAGAGGAAGACCAGGGTCATCTGCTGGGATGCTGCTGCCAGAGTTTTAATGAGAGTTGGCAGGAGAGATCGTATCTCTCCAGTTTTAGCTTCTCTCCATTGGCTCCCTGTCACATTCAGAATAGAATTCGAAATTTTGCTAAATCTAAGATAAAAAGTTCATAACAACCTAGCACCATCCTACATTACACATTTTATTGTTCCATACTGACAAGAGCACTTCGCTCTCAATCTGCAGGTTTACTTGTGGTCGAGTTTCAAAAAGGGAGGCAAAGCTTTCGGTTATCAGGCTCCTCTCTTTTGGAAACAACTTACAGTTTCTGTCATTGAGGCTGACACAATGGCCCTCATGCACGAACATGTTCGTATTTTTATCCTAAATTTCTCCTACTTTTGTTCGTACGAAGCGTTCGTACGAACATGCCACGTCAGATTCAACAAACTCTTCTATCCACAGGAAAAGTGTGTAAACGAGCTGCGTAAATTTAATGAATCCCACCTGTTCTATCCACCTGCGCGTGCTCGCGGAGAGGTCATTTACATAATTCCCACCCCTCAAAACACCATATAAGGCCACGTTTCCTGCCTTTTGACAGCAGGAAGTGTCCATTCATTCAAAATCAAGAAGTAAAAAGAAGAACTTCACGCGTTCGGAGATTGAAGTTCTGCTCTCAGTCGCGCTGTGGCGCACCGCTACCCCCCCCCCCCCGCAAGTGTCGGATGGTCAAATATTTTTAATTTTAGTGTAAACAACTGTGTTACATTATAGTTTCACTTATTCAGAAGAGCGCACCGCTACCCCCCACCCCCCGCAAGTGTCGGATGGTCAAATATTTTTAATTTTAGTGTAAACAACTGTGTTACATTATAGTTTCACTTATTCAGAAGAGCTGTGGCGCACCGCTACCCCCCACCCCCCGCAAGTGTCGGATGTGTTTTTGAACAGAAGCATTTTAAAATGTCTCGAAACTACAGTTAACTTCATATTAATATTGTAGTGCATATGTTGTGTCTCCCGTGGGTCGTACAGTATCAGAAATCAAGAATAAATGGTTTGATCTGAAAATGGCTTCAAAGAAACGTCTCGCCGCAGCACGGACAGGAGGTGGTCAAGGAATAGTCTGCGTTACCGAGATGGATGGACAATAAATGCCATGCTGCGCAAGACGCGTGCCAACATGTTTTGCAGCACAAATGAGTCATGCGCGCTCCTCCTGGTCATCGCGCAACCACATTCTGCAGGTTATATTTCGAATCAGATATAATAATCTATTGCTCCGATGGTGTTTGGCACAGCAGTCCAGCAATAGCATGAAAATCAGTCTTAATTCGTACTTGTTCTGCGGCGGTGTATGGGAATTTTATGTACCTGGGTGTTAATATGAGGAGGGCTTTGATGACCAAGGGGAGCGCACGACTCACTGAAGCCTGCGCGACACACCAGACAAATTAAACTTAAAATTATAATTCTAATTCAAACAGAATAACCTATTGTCAAGAATAATTATGGTGCGTGATTTTTTTAAACCCAAAATATTTTCTAAATAACGAAATATGAAGTTATTAGTGGGGAAATTCCGTCTGGATGACAGCAGACTGACGCTCCTAAAATATACGACAGGTCCGGACCACTCGTAAATTTTGTTCGTATCTGAAAAAAATCTTAGGATACGAAAACATTGTTGAATGCCACAAATGATCCTAAATCACTCGTACGCACAATTTAAGAACAAATCTGTGCGTACGAACGGTTTGTGCATGAGGGCCAATGTCTGCTTTTAAGATTAGGCTTAAGTTTGTCCTTTTTGATATATCCTATAGTTAGCATTGGCTTGGGTTTTCTTGAGATATCCCTTAGTTATACTGCTATAGGCTTAGGCCCCGTTTACACGGCACATATTTTGAGTTGTGTAATTGTACTCATCATAGGGGTTTTTGGGCTGCACTTTGTCTGATCCCTCACCTAGGACCTGTCTGCCTTGGGTGACCCTTCTAGGGGCATGAAGCCCCTGACAGCATAGCTCCTAGGATCATTGGGACACTCAAACCCCTCCACCACGGTAAGGTGGCAGCCCAGGGAGGGGTCACTCTGGTGACCCCGACTGTTGTTTGTGCCTATGCACCAAACGGCAGCTCAGACTACCCACCCTTTTTGGAGTCCTTGGAGGGGGTATTGGAGAGTGCGCCTCCTGGGGACTCCCTTGTTCTACTGGGGGACTTCAACGCTCACGTGGGCAATGACAGTGAGACCTGGAGGGGTGTGGTTGGGAGGAACGGCCCCCCTGATCTGAACCAGAGTGGTGTTCTGTTATTGGACTTCTGTGCTCGTCATGGATTGTCCATAACGAACACCATGTTTAAGCATAAGGGTGTCCATATGTGCTCTTGGCACCAGGACACCCTAGGTCGCAGTTCGATGATCGACTTTGTTGTCGTCTCATCTGATCTGCGGCCGCATGTCTTGGACACTCGGGTGAGGAGAGGGGCGGAGCTGTCTACTGACCACTACCTGGTGGTGAGTTTGCTCCGATGGTGGGGGAGGATGCCGGTCAGACCTGGCAGACCCAAACGTATCGTGAGGGTCTGCTGGGAACGTCTGGCAGAGTCTCCCGTAAGACGGAGCTTTAACTCCCACCTCCGGGAGAGCTTTGAACACGTTCCGAGGGAGGCGGGGGACATGGAGTCCGAGTGGGCCGTGTTCCGCGCCTCTATTGTCGAGGCAGCTTATCGGAGCTGTGGCCGCAAGGTTGTTGGTGCCTGTCGAGGTGGCAACCCTCGAACCCGGTGGTGGACACCGGCAGTGAGGGATGCTGTCAGGCTGAAGAAGGAGTCCTATTGGGCCTTTTTGGCTTGTGGGACCCCGGAAGCAGCTGATAGGTACCGGCAGTCCAAGCGGCATGCGGCTCGGGTGGTTGCTGAGGCAAAAACTCGGGCGTGGGAGGAGTTCGGAGAGGCCATGGAGAATGACTTCCGTACGGCTTCGAGGCGATTCTGGTCCACCATCCGGCGTCTCAGGGGGGGAAAGAGGTACGAGACCAACACCATTTATGGTGGAGGTGGCGTGCTACTGACCTCAACTCGGGATGTTGTGAGTCGGTGGGCGGAATACTTCGAAGACCTCCTCAATCCTACTGGCACGTCTTCCACTGAGGAAGCAGAGCCTGGGGACTTTGGGTCGGGTTCTCCGATCTCTGGTGCTGAGGTCGCCGAGGTGGTTAAAAAGCTCCGCGGTGGCAAGGCTCCGGGGGTGGATGAGATTCGCCCGGAGTTCCTTAGGGCTCTGGATGTTGTAGGGTTGTGTTGGCTTACGCGACTCTGCAATATCGCGTGGACATCGGGGGCAGTTCCCTTGGATTGGCAGACTGGGGTGGTGGTTCCCCTATTTAAAAAGGGGGACCGTAGGGTGTGTTCCAACTATAGGGGGATCACACTCTTAAGCCTCCCTGGTAAGGTCTATTCAGGGGTTCTGGAGAGGAGGGTCCGTCGGATAGTCGAACCTCGGATTCAGGAGGAGCAGTGTGGTTTTCGTCCTGGTCGTGGAACACTGGACCAGCTCTACACCCTCAGCAGGGTCCTGGAGGGTGCGTGGGAGTTTGCCCAACCAGTTTACATGTGTTTTGTGGACTTGGAGAAGGCATTCGACCGCGTCCCTCGGGGGGTTCTGTGGGGGGTACTCCGGGAGTATGGGGTACCAGGCCCTTTGATAAGGGCTGTTAGGTCCCTGTACGACCGGTGTCAGAGCTTGGTCCGCATTGCCGGCAGTAAGTCAGGCTCGTTTCCGGTGAGAGTTGGACTCCGCCAAGGTTGCCCTTTGTCACCGATTCTGTTCATAACTTTTATGGACAGAATTTCTAGGCGCAGCCAAGGTGTTGAGAGGATCCGTTTTGGTGACCTTAGAATCGCTTCTCTGTTTTTTGCAGATGATGTGGTCCTACTGGCTTCATCAGTTCGTGATTTACAACTTTCACTGGAGCGGTTTGCAGCCGAGTGTGATGCGGCCGGGATGAGGATCAGTTCCTCCAAATCCGAGGCCATGGTCTTGAGCCGGAAAAGGGTAGCATGCCCTCTCCGGGTCGGGGAGGAGGTCCTGCCCCAAGTGGAGGAGTTTAAGTATCTCGGGATCTTGTTCACGAATGAGGGAAAACTGGAGCGTGAGATCGATAGGCGGATAGGTGCAGCGTCCGCAGTGAAGCGGGCGCTGTACCGGTCTGTCGTGGTGAAGAGAGAGCTGAGTCAAAAGGCAAAGCTCTCAATTTACCGATCGATCTACGTTCCCACCCTCATCTATGGTCATGAGCTTTGGGTTATGACCGAAAGAACAAGATCTCGGATACAAGCGGCTGAAATGAGTTTTCTCCGCAGGGTGGCTGGACTCTCCCTTAGAGATAGGGTGAGAAGCTCAGTCATCCGGGAGGGACTCGGAGTAGAGCCGCTGCTTCTCCACATCGAGAGGAGCCAGTTGAGGTGGCTCGGGCATCTGGTTAGGATGCCTCCTGGACGCCTCCCTGGTGAGGTGTTCCGGGCACGTCCCACCGGGAGGAGACCCAGAGGAAGACCCAGGACGCGCTGGAGGGACTATGTTTCTCGGCTGGCCTGGGAACGCCTTGGGATTCCCCCGGAGGAACTGCTCCAAGTGGCTGGGGAGAGGGAAGTCTGGGCCTCCCTACTTAGGCTGCTACCCCCGCGACCCGACCCCGGATAAGCGGAAGAAGATGGATGGATGGATGGATGGATGGATATTTTGAGTGAAACCGCTCCTTTCTCTCTGCGTTTGTACTGATCATTTACACGACACCAGTGGCCCCCCTCTTTGAATCCGATGGTTTTTGAACTCACGGCTCAGGGTGGAGGTTTTTCGCTGACCCCCCGTTGATAATGTAAACATCTCCCGCTGAGCTTTTGTTTGAACACATGCGCGCAGCACGCACGTGCGGACAGCCGGCATTTCTAACAATGGCGGTGGACTGGACACGCACCACTTTCTGAACTACAGCTTGTAACGGCCGTATGTATACTGCAGTTGTAGTACCTTCCCAAAGCACATGAGGACGCCTCCTTCCTATTTAATATGTCATGACACACCACAGAAGTCAGCAGAGAGTAGCTGGAAGCCTGACCGTGTGTGCACGTTAGCTGCCCTGCTCAACCTCAGTAACGAAGTGGTGAGGAATATACGGACTATCTTCTAAATACTGTATTCATGTATGAATATTAGACAGCGCCGTGGAAACCTGGCATTGTATGATTTTATAAGTAGTGTAATAAAAGTACCAGTGGGAACCAACATTCTTTTGCTCTTTTCCAAGCTACACCGGAGCACATGTTGCTAATGCTAAGCTAGCTCTCCTCCTACACCACTATCACATTACAAGTGGCGCCCGAACATCTCCTTTGGACCTCAGATAAATTCTTCTGGACCTCACCAGGATTTTGTCTCTCTCATAAAGTGTTGGTGAGATACTTTTGCCTTTTCTGGACACGCGGACGAGTCTGTTTGGCCTGTACCGTATCGGCCCGTGTGGGACCTGGCTAATTCCTGGACCAGCCGTGACTACAACGTGTGCCGAGCGTGGACATGCGAAGTCCCCATTATGCCTGCACGTCTTCAGAACCAACCACTGCAAATACAGCAGCACTGGGCCCAGCACAGCCACTCGTTTCCCTTGATTTGAAGGGACAAATGAATGGTAATGATGTTGTCCCAGCCAAACATCGCACCAGACAGTGGGACATGTTCAGAGGGGGAAAAACATTTCATCATGGCCGCCCTCCGGACGCTAATTATCCTCATCCAAAATCACCTCCAGCTCAAGAGAGCCCGTTCTTGATTGTTTATCACACTGACAAGAAGGTGATTTGTTTTGTTTATTGCACTCCTGTTATTTGTGCTACTCAAAAGTGTCATTCATTCTGCATGACCTGGTTATTTGAAGTTCATGTTAAATTGTAAAAAAAAAAAAAAAATCCCACTGTATGTACTTGTATTTTATTTGCTTTTTATGAATGTATCTTTATTTGAATGTACCAATCTTGCTTGTGATCTATGTATAGATTGCTGCTAAGTGATGGTTATTTATTCTCTGTTCTTGCGGCTGAGGACAGCCTTTTCTTTCCTGGGGGGACTATGTAACGGCCGTATGTATACTGCAGTTGTAGTACCTTCCCAAAGCATAAGAGGGCGCCTCCTTCGTATTTAATATGTCATGACTCACCACAGAAGTCAGCAGAGAGTAGCTGGGAGCCTGACCGTGTGTGCACGTTAGCTGCCCTGCTCAACCTCAGTAATGAAGTGGTGAGGAATATACGGACTATCTTCTAAATATTCATGTATGAATATTAGACTTAGCGCTGTGGAGACCTGGCATTGTATGATTTTATAAGCAGTGTAATAAAAGTACCAGTGGGAACCAACATTCTTTTGCTCTTTTCCAAGCTACACCGGAGCACATGTTGCTAATGCTAAGCTAGCTCTCCTCCTACACCACCATCACGTTACAAGCTGATGGAATAGATTTTGATTCTCATATTTAATTATTCTACACCTGAATTACCTGCATCTGTGTTGGAAGAGAGACAGCTGCCTGGATCCAGTTGTCGCTGTTAACGAGGCAGGCGGACATTTCACGTGTCACGCTGCACAATAACATGCTAAATGTGCTATATAATAACAGTTTAACAATAATAAACAGTATTTATGTTAGCGTGGGACATATATAAATTTATCTGAGTTAAATGAAGCTATCTGGACTCAGTACGTCATGCCTAACATGCTGCATGTTGAAAATGAAGACACCAGGTTGATTTTTAATGTATTTATTTATTCAACACCACAAACTGCATGTCACAAACACTGAGAATTAAATTGAACACTTAAAAACACGTTAACTGAACTGTTATGAACTGGACTCTGTTGTTTTCATCCTGGTGGACACTGGACCCACATCCGAACCGGTCCGCTTCGTGGAACGAGAGCTGATCGACCTCGTAGGAAAAAAAAAATAAAACCTCAGTTGGTTGTTCTGTGATCGAAGTAAACACAAGGAAAAATTATTAAGAACATTATGTACCTTGTAGCGCTGCTGTAAATCAGCTGATTCTCACGAACTAAAGTCAGACATCGTCACTCGGTTCATGTCCGCTCAGTAACTGGTGTGCAGCTTGTTAGATGAAGCGGGTCCCACTTGGTGTCAAATCTGTCGACTCTTGTCCAAATTCCAGCTTTAACTTGTTGTTAACTTGTTGACAACAACTTGTTGTTAGCTGAACGTTTAGCCAGAGAGGAAAACAGACTGACGCAGCACGCATGCGCAATAGTGAAGGTTCAAAAATTCACAGCGCCATCTAATGGCCTGGCATGGTAACTGCAGTGAATTTATGAGGGCGGGGGGAGTTATATCCACAGAATTCGCCCGTGTCAACGCAAATCTTTTGCCTCTAATTAACATACCCCAAACCTCTGTTTCCCCCCACCGTGTCCGTGTAAACAGGGCCTTAGATTGCTGGAGGATAAATTTACCATATTCCCTCACTCTGCTGCTGTCTTTACTTGCTCTACTCTACCTTTTGTGTTTGTAATTTTTTTTACTTCATATCCTTAACATATGTTTTTGTCTTTCTTCCAATAGAAGGTACTCCTGGACCTGCCATTCTATGTTTGTTTGCAGATGTGCTGCTGTTCGGCATATTGTTTTTGTACTATTAGCATTTAGCATATTCTTGGTTTAGCGAATTTCTTTGTTCATATCTTAGATCTTACTACTGCTTTTCTTTCACAATTTATACTTTTGTTGGATGTAACAGGGACCCTGTGTACACAGTTTTGTTCCACCACATGTACCACATATGATGAGAATGACTATAAAGAAGCCTTGACCTTGTTTCTCCTTCCTGTCCTCTCAAACCCCAGTCAGTCGAAGCAGATGACAGCTCGTACTGAGCCTGGTTCTCCTGGCAGTTTCTTCCTGTTAAAAGAGCGAAATATATTTCGATCAGTATTATACAGGTAGTCCCCGATTTACGAGCGTCTGGACTTACGAGGATCCGACTTTACGAGGTTATCATATTTAATAAAAATGTGAAAAAAATATATATATATTTTTTGTGTGTTTAAATGTTCTTAATTTCATGTGTACAGCACTTTGTTGCAGCTGTGGTTGTTTTAAATGGCTTTATAAAAAAAGTATAATTGTTATTTTTATGTTTTATTTCAATTTTTAGCGTATTAGCGATCGCTCCCAATGCGCTTCCGGCAGACATAAAACGAGCGGATCGCGGCCGCCTGACCATGCAATGAGTGGAGCTAAGCGGGCGGGGATTACTGTAGACATGCCGGCGAAGAGACCGACCGGGAGCTGCTGGCTTTTGAGGACCGTGCGTTCGATCAGAGTTTGCCTCATACGGATAAAATAGCTGGAAACACTCTGTGAACTTTGTGGATGTGTCTGGACTGGAGCAGCAGCAGCAGATCGCTCAGCGATGGCTCACACAGCGCCGCACGACAACATTAGCTCATGGGCTAAGCTAAGGCTAGGCTAAATGCTAAGCGGACCCGACCAGAACCAAGCCGAACCGACGGCCGGCGGCCGGGAGCTAGCCTAAGATGTCGGATGGACACCAGCTAACGTGGAGAAGCAGCTCCGACAGCCTTTTTTGGATGTGTTACACGCTAACGAGAGCAGGCCTAATCTGGTGGGGGCTAACAACAGCTAACGTGGGCAGCTTGTTTGGATGAATGAACACCACGGAGAAACGGCTTTCGGTAAGTTTATTAAATATTTTTCTGGCTCCAAATGTATGAAGTTATCGTACTAACAGTCCTTCCTTTAAACAGTTTGGACTACGTGGCGCTGCAGAAAGCTGGGGACCTCAGACGTAATGCGGCAGAGCTAAGAGATGAGAGAAACTGCGCTCAAAGTAAGAATTTTTTTTTTTTACATGTACGGACTTACGAGATTTTCATCTTACGAGAACCTTGTAGTAACGGAACTCGCTCGTAAGTCGGGGACCACCTGTATTTGTTATGTTACTGAAAGTTGTGTACACATTCGGTCTGCAGTATAAATGCATATTAAACTGATGCAGAACCTTTATTTTTGGGTTTTTGTTTCCGGTAGGAAGGAGTTTCAGCTACATACCTGCACTCTACAACAATCCTGACACTTACCCTGATGCATGCTCAATAATCCAGGTAGAAAAATCTAAAAAAGCTAAGTCTGGTCCTCTGGACATTCAAAAAAACAAAAAAACAAAACAAAGCAAAAAATTGTAGAAACGTTTCGTCTTTCGTCCGAAAGACTTCCTCAGTCTGAGGTGCTGGGTTCAGCTCAGTCTTATAAATAGCACCCTCCCACAGTGTTACACAACCAGTTGGCTGATGACAGCCTGAAACCAGCTGCTCACATGATCAAGGAGGACCATCAGCCTAACAATGGATCGTTAGCACCCTGATGGTTGTTTGCTATTCACAGAGGGCTGAGTGATACCAGCAATCACAGCTGGTATCACTCAGCCCTCTGTGAATAGCAAACAACCATCAGGGTGCTAACGATCCATTGTTAGGCTGATGGTCCTCCTTGATCATGTGAGCAGCTGGTTTCAGGCTGTCATCAGCCAACTGGTTGTGTAACACTGTGAGAGGGTGCTATTTATAAGACTGAGCTGAACCCAGCACCTCAGACTGAGGAAGTCTTTCGGACGAAAGACGAAACGTTTCTACAATTTTTTGCTTTGTTTTGTTTTTTTGTTTTTTTGAATGTCCAGAGGACCAGACTTAGCTTTTTTAGAATCCTGACACTTGATTGTTTAGATCAAGGATGGAAGTATTATTGGCTGAGAGGCTGGTCATGTGGGTAAGAGTAGGCTGTCCTATGAGCGGAGATGACGACACCAAAGGGAGTGACCAGTTTCTGAAGAAAAGTGTCGCGCACACTGTAAACGGGGTCTGTTCGAGTGAGATGAGCAGACATTGTGGGAGTTTGTGATTTTCACTAATCTGTACAATAAACCTGCAATAATACTCTGCACATTCGTTTCAGAGCCTGCTTCAGACCTTTGAATAACACAACAAGGGAGTTTTTCCTTTGCACTGTCTCCTTTGAGTTTACTTAGGATAAGAGACTGCGACGAAGTGAAGAGTCAACGCAATATGCTGGCTTCCTTAGATAGATACCTTTCACTAACTGGCTTTTATAATGTATGTGAATGTTTTTGTACAGTGCCCTGAGATCACTTCTGTTGTGACTTGGTACTAAATAAATAAAGTGAATTAAATAGACTATGTGCCACAGGGGGTCGTGACGTACTTCCGGTAAAATGCAACACACATCCGCCACTACCGGTTCCCATCCACTGCCATTGTTGTTAGCGTTAGCTCCTAGTAGCAAACCATGACAACGACCCGAAACGGGAAGCGGCTGCGCGCTACTGGCACTACAAGTAAGTTCTGTTGTGTCCGCCCACCGGTGGGTACAGCTGTTCCGAGGGGGGGTTTGGGCGAATATTTATCGCGGCTATCCCGTAGGGGGAACGTCGCCATAATTTTATATG
This sequence comes from Garcialebias charrua, assembly GCA_038048925.1. Taxonomy (NCBI): domain Eukaryota; kingdom Metazoa; phylum Chordata; class Actinopteri; order Cyprinodontiformes; family Rivulidae; genus Garcialebias; species Garcialebias charrua. Next base: position 32,522 of record JBBPBX010003597.1, read on the forward strand.
GATTTATATGTGTATAGAGTTATTATTGGTGTGTATGCAGATGTTTTATTAATTGTATTTAGTCATTTATGTTCGTGTCTTTCCCGCTAACCGGAAGTGCGCCGTCTGTGTAATGACGGCGGAAGTGCTGGAACGGAAGTCCGTGGCATATAGTCTATTGATTTGAATTGAATCTCTGGGCTCAATCTGCCCACATTCAACCTAAAGCTGAGGTTTAATTATTGTGAGAACATGACAAAGCCAGATGTAAAGATTCCCTAAAGATTTTTTTTATTATTATTTACATACACTACTTGTATTTAGTAAAGTTTTACCCCTCTTTCAATATCCTTAATTTCACATCTATTTTTAAAATATGATTATAAATGATAACATTCATTTTTGTACTGTATTGCAATTAACAAAAACAGCTGCAAAAGTGATCGAACTTTGAAAAATGTTGACAAAACCTAGTGTCGCAATTTTTTAATTTAAAAAACATCTTTAGGTATGACAAGAAGATTGAAATAAATTGTCTTTGAGTACAGAGAAGAAAAAAGTGTAACTGATTGATTAGTCATTGATTCTCAGAGTGTAGAGTAAGTCAAAGACATACCCACTTTACACAAAGAGACCACTTGTCTATCCCTAACAAACATTAAACAAGGGTGTCAGCCTGCATGTCTGGTCATGAAACTGGGTTCTTAGTCTGCACGGCCCATGACCCCCTAACTCACTCTCATCTGTCAATCACTCAGCATAGTTTCTAAGAGGTTCAGGAAGAACAGATTGTAAAACCTGCTCACATCAATTCTTCTAGAAGGTGTTAGAACTTACCAACAAGAAATGGCTCTGGTGATCAAATATCATCTAATAGAGATACTGTAAAGCTGACAGCCTAGCGCAGTACACATGTCAAAAATAGAGAAAGATTAAATGGTAAAGAGCAAACAAATGGCATTGCAGCATCAGTGATAAATAAACTCTGGACTCGGGGTCCTTCCTGGGGTCTTGGGCTTTGATCGCCCCTTCGTCTGCCTCGGGCTTTGGGGGGACGGATCTCTGATGCTTCACAGTCGCTACTAAATGTTCTATTGGAGGAACCTTATTCACTTATGCATGCTCACAACCACACACAAATGGATGCAGGGATGTATATGTAGATATATGCAGATATGTAGATGGGTATATGAATGAATATAAATGTATATGTATGTATACTGTATATATATTTGTAGGTATGGGTATGTGTATTTATAGAAATCTACTGCAAGGTCATGAATATTATTAGTCTTTATGCATGTATGTTTCGTTGCTGTGTTCTGTCATGTGCTTTGCAGGATTGCGGACGGAGGTTGGGTGTGTTTGCCTTGTGCTCTTTTTGTGGATAATTGTTGTTTTGTTGTCTTACTTTCTCTTTTCTTTCTCTCTATTAAAAAATACATATTGGAGTGAGAGGATGGCTATAAGGTGAGAAGGGAGGCCATCTATAAATGAAAAAAAAAAGCATCAGTGATAAATGCAAGTAGAATGATGCAGATTATTTCCAGCTCATCTAAAACTGAACAGACTTCAGATGCAATCTGAAGAAAAAGGTCTGTAACAAGATTGTGCTTTTATTAACATACTGACAAACCGTTCTTACTGAATTGACAAAGTAAAACAAACTGCATCGCAAACGGGAAAAGCATATACTGTACATAGAAAAAGTCAATTCTAGCTGCTGATGATTCAATTTTTTAAATATAATTCAAACAATAATTAATGTTATATATTATATATAAAACAATCATTGTATGCATTTAGGCTTTTCACTAAATCTTGTCAAAGTCAAAGTCAAAGTCAAAGTCAACTTTATTGTCAGATCTGCAATATGTACAGTGCAGGACATACACAGGACCGAAATTGCGTTTCTCTCAGTCCCTCGGTGCAACAGTAAACATCTAAACATTGAAACACTGAAACATATAATAATAGACATAAGCATAAAAATAGTAAAACTAACACTGTCCTGAGTTTTTTTTCATAGTGGTATAAAAAAAGAGTATAAAAAGTATAACTAAAATAAACTAAAGGTTTCTAGCATTGACATTTGCAAAGTGGCAAAGCAGCGTATGAGTCAATGTACACAGTATATGTATGAGGTAGTAGTTGATGTTGTTGTAGAGGCAAAAAGTGGCATATGCAGTAAGGCACATTGGGCATCCCTAAATAAGACCGTTCAGAGCACACTGTATATGTACCAGCAGTGGTGTAGATATTAGAGTAGTGTAAATAAATGTAAACAGTAGTAATTACATGTAAGCAGTAGTAATAAAAGTAAACAGTATTAATAAATGTAAACAGAGAATGTAAACAGTATTATGATTATAGGCAGTGATGTAATACAGACATTAGTGCAAGTATGAGAAGTAGTGCAAACTGTATGAGCACATGACCGAGAGTTTAGTGAAAACCCGTTTGGTGACACAGAGTCTAGTGTTAAAAACTTTGTGTTGAGTGATAGTATGTGAGAAAGTTTTAGTGTTAAGGCAGTTCAAATGGGAGGGGAGGCAGAGCAGGCAGAGTGTTTAGCATTCTGACTGCCTGATGAACAGAGCTGTCTCTCAGTCTGCTGGTTCGAGCCTGGAGACTCCTCAGTCTCCTTCCTGATGGCAGCAGTCTGAAGCAGCTGTGTAGTGGGTGTGTGGGATCACCTGCCATGCGGTGGGCTTTCCGAGTGAGGCGTTTGCTGTGTAAGTCCTGCAGTGAGGGCAAGGAGGTGCCCACGATCTTCTCAGCTGCTCTCACAATGCGCTGGAGGCTCTTGCGGCAGGATGCAGTACATGCACCAAACCACACAGTGATGCAGCTGGTCAGGACACTTTCTATGGCACCTCTGTAGAAGGTGCTCATGATGGGGGTTGAAGCTCCAGCCCTTTTTAACATGCTACATTTTCTTCAATTTAAATTATTTAGAGTTTCAGCACAAAATATAAACAAAGCATTTAAGATTTAATTTGACCAAAAATAATTTCAACAGATAATCCCTGTTGGCTGCTAAACCAGCCACTAGGGAGCACAAGCCAGTGCATCTCTTGTGCCAGTCCCAAGCCCGGGTAAATGGTGAGGGTTGTGTCAGGAAGGGCATCCAATGTAAAACACTTTTGCCAAAATCATAATGTGAGGTCATCAAAGCGAAACCATACCGCATCAGTCGAGGCCCGGGTTAACAACGACCGCCACCATTGCTGTTGACAAACAGGCTGCCGGTGGAAATTGTGCTGCTGTTAGTCTAAGACCACAAGGAGTGAAACATGTCAGGAGACAGAGGGAGAAGAGGAAAGTCAAGAATGTAGGACTGAAAGTTGTAACTCTAAATGTGAGGACAATGACAGGCAAAGAGAGCTGGCTAACATGATGCAGAGAAGGAAGGTGAATGTTTTATGTGTCCAGGAGGCCAAGTGGAAGGGCAGCAAGGCCCGCAGCATTGGAGCAGGGTTCAAACTGTTTTACTGTGGTGTGGATAGAAAGAGAAATGGAGTAGGGGTGATCCTGAAGGAGGAGTTGGCAAAGAATATAGTAGAGGTGAAAACAGTGTCGAATAGGGTGATGTACCTGAAGGCAGAAGTAGAAGGTCTGATGCTAAATATTGTCAGTGGTTATGCTCCACAGGTTGGATGTGATGGGGAGGAGAAAGATACATTTAGGAAAGATCTGGATGAAGTGACAAAGAGTATTCCCAGGGAGGAAAGAGTGGTGATTGGAGCAGACCTGAATGGACATGTTGGTGAAGGAAACAGAGGGGACGAGGAAGTGATGGGTAGGTTTGGTGTCAAGGAAATAAACCAGGAAGGACAGATGGTGGTGGGTTTTACCTTGAGAATGGAAATGGCTGTAGTCAACACCTATTTCCAAAAGAAGGAGGAAAATAGAGTGACCTATAAGAGTGGAGGAAGGAGTACGCAGGTTGACTACATTCTGTGTAGAAGAGGAAACCTTAGTGAGATTGGAGACTGTAAGGTTGTGGCAGGGGAGAGTGTGGCCAGACAGCATTGGGTGGTTGTGTGTAGAATGACTGTTGTTGTGAAGAAGAGAAAATGAGTAAAATCAGAGAAGACCAAATGGTGGAAGCTAAAGAAGGAAGAATGTTGTGAGAAATTCAGAAAGGAGCTGTTAAAGGCTCTGGGTTGTAAGAAAAAGCTTCCAAATGACTGGGCTACTACAGCAACAGTAATTAGAGAGACAGGTAGGAAGGTACTTGGTGTGTCATCTGGACAGAGAATGGATGATAAGGAAACCTCGTGGTGGAATAGTGAAATGCAGCATGCCATTCAAAGAAAGAGATTAGCCAAGAAGAAATATGACATTGAGAGGACTGAAGAGAGAAGATAGGAGTATAAGAAGATGGGACGTAGACCAAAGATGGAGGTAGGTAAGACAAAGCAGAAGGTGTATGATGAGTTGCATGGGAGGCTGGAGGCTAAAGACAGCGAGGATGTGTACCGATTGGTAAGACAGAGGAATCAGGCTGGAAAGGATGTACAACAGGTTAGGCTTATTAAAGATAGGAATGGTAATGTTCAATTAAGTGAGGAGCGTGTGACAGGAAGATGGAAGGAGTACTTTGAAGAGCTAATGAATGAAAAGAATAAAAGAGAAAGAAGAGTAGAGGTCATATAAACTGTGGACCAGGAAGTGGAAAAGATTAGTGAGAGTAAATCCGGAAAGCTCTGAAATGAATGAAGAAGGGGAAGGCAGTAGGACCTGATGAAATTACAGTGGAGGTTTGGAAATGTCTTGGAGAGATGGCAGTGAGGTTTTTGACCCAAATATTCAATGGCATATTTGAAGGTGAGAAAATGCCTGAGGAGTGGAGGAGAAGTGTGCTGGTGCCCATTTTTAAGAACAAGGGTGATGTGATGTACAGAGTTGTAGCAACTACAAGGGAATTAAGTTGATGAGCCACACGATCAAAATCTGGGAGAAAGTTGGGGAAGCAAGACTTGGACGAGAGGTGACTATCTGTGAGCAGCAGTATGGTTTCATGCCAAGAAAGAGCACCACAGATGCCATCTTTGCTTTGAGAATGCTGATGGAGAAGTACAGAGAGGGTCAGAAAGAACTCCATTGTGTCTGTGGATTTAGCAAAAGCATATGACAGGGTGCCGAGGGAGGAGATGTGGTATTGCATGAGGAAATTTGGAGTGGCAGAGAAGTATGTTAGAATGGTAGAGGACAGTATGAGAACAACAGGACAGTGGTGAGATGTGCTGCAGGAGTGACATAAAGCTTCACGGTGGAGGTGGGATGGCATCAAGGATCGGCTCTGAGCCCCTTCTTGTTTGCTCTGGTGATGGACCGACTCACGCCAAATTTACACTACATGCGGTCCGGCTCCGCCCCGCCCCGCAGGTCGCAACTGAGCGAGTCCAATTTCCACTACCTCCGCTCAGGTCCGCATGGATGCGCCGCTCCGAGACGCATGCGCGGGAATTGCGAGATCGCGCGATAAATCAAGTGATAAATAAGTAAGTCAGAACAAAACAATTCATTCGGTGGAAGAAGGAGAACAACAGTAGAGACTGCTGCCTTGATCTTCTCTCGTAAATGAGCGACAGGACATGGTTTGAGCAACAGGAAGTGATGTATTACATTTCAGAATAAAATACTTTATTTATTTATTTCTTGTATTGCGTTTGTAGGCGTAGTCATAAATGATAGTTTGACAGCATTTTTGTACAAATAAATCCGTATAGAGCTAGGATTAGTCCGCCCGTGGTGATTTTATTTTGTAAATACGGAAGTTGTGCTCGTTCCTTTTCCTGTTGGTGCGACGTAATCTTCAAAAGTTGACTCCGGCACAGCTCCGGCGTCCGGCAGAAATAGAAAAATTTCTAATTTTGACGGACTGCCGTCCGCTCGCCGCTACTCGCCGCCGTGCGGAGCCAGTGTAAACTCTGTCATTGATTATAATGGGTGCGTATTTGCTGCGGAGGTCGGACCGGAGCGGGGCGGAGCCGGAACGCATGTAGTGTAAATTTGGCGTAACAGATTAGGTCAGGCAGGAATCACCAAAGGATATTATGTTTCCAGATGACATTGTGATATGTAATGAGAACAGGGAACAGGTGGAAGAGAACCTGGAGAGGTGGAAGTATGAACTTGAAAGAAGAGGAATGAAAGTAAGACAGAGTACATGTGATAGTACATGTGTAAGACAGAGTGCATGTGATAGAATGAGAATGAATGAGAGGGAAGCAGGTGGAAAAGTGAGGCTACAAGGAGCAGAGGCCACAAAGGTGCAGGACTTCAAGTACTTGGGGTCCATTGTCCAAGTTCCAGGAGTGATTTGTAACAAAAGGGTGTCAGCAAAGGTCAAAGGAAAAGTTTACAAGACAGTGGTCAGACCAGCTATGTTATAAGGTCTGGAGATAGTGGCACTGACAAAAAGACAGGAGAAAGAAGTGGAAGTGGCAAAAATGAAGATGTTGATGTTCTCTTTATGAGTGACAAGGATGTATAAGATTAAGAATAAGATAATCAGAGGTACAACACAGGTTGAAATACTGGGAAATAATGTTAGAAGTTAGAGAGGCAGACTGAGATGGTTTGGACATGTCCAGAGGAGGGACAGCAGATATATTGGTAGAAGGATGTTAGAAATGCAGCTGCCAGGAAAAAGACAAGGAGGAAGGCCAAAAAGAAGATATATACAGTAGATGTAGTTAGAGAGGACATGGAGGTAGTTGGAGTGAGGACAGAGGATTCAGAGGACAGAATGAGATGGAGGAGGATGACTCACTGTGGCGACCCCCTGAAGAAAGAAAATCAGAAAGAAGAAGAAGAAAAGAATCCCTGTTGGCTGCTACCAGAAATATGTTTGTATTGTGAGTGCAATAACTTGAAAAATAAGAGTGATAACGACTTCCATTATGGTGTGTGGTTACATGGAACATTGTGTGACCAGGTCAAAATCAAAGATGGCTGTTGCCATAGATGTTAAACCTTGTGAGCTGGATAACGTAAAAAATAAAAAATAAAAAGAGAAAGAAACATGCCGACTTCTATTTTGGTGTGTTGCTGCATATAGGCGTAAAAGAAGTCCCTATCAAAAACTGGGTTGCCAATTCAAAATACGAGATGACTATCACCATCACTTTATATAAACCAGCCACCCAATCGTTTGAGGAAACTATGCTTTTTAGTTTTTATACTGCTATAGTTTCTCCAAATGACTGGATAAAAAAAAAAATCATCTAAATGCCAACTTCAGTTTTGGTGTGGCTGCATCTAGGTGGAAGAAATGTCACTATCAAAAATTGGGTTGCCTCATCAAAATCCATGAAACCCATACATCTAAACATCACCACCATACATATAGGTAAGCAGAACCATCTTATATTTTGAGGAAACAAAGCTTTCAAGTTTTTTGGGAAAAAAACAACTTAAGTATAGCGTCCTCAAATGACTGGAGTGGCCCTTAGGGTGGCCGAAGATTACCATAAACTATGGTGGCCAAGGCCCCATTGGCCACCTCCTGGATAAAGTTGCTTTCTCCACTTGCCAGAATTCATCATTTTGCGCTGCCTGGGAGGAGCAAAAAAATAAAATAAATAAAATAAATACCTCTGTACTTATTCACAGTGTGACTCTTACCTACTTGAATATCTTGCACCAAAAACCTCAAGGTTTGTTTGCATTCTCTGTTTGATTCTAGTCCAGAAAAACTTGGAAAAACCCATTTCAAAAACTACAAACATTCACTATTCAAATCTCTCATTGT